>BPTQ01000008.1:362228088-362238890 GCA_019973895.1 Chrysanthemum seticuspe | reverse complement strand
TTGGACTTGGTCCAAACTAAGTTCTCTAACTTAGCGGGGTAACAAAGACAAGTCAACAGTGTACCAACTAGATATATTATCTAGAGTGTACGGTGGATGGTCCTCGAACAAACTACAACCGAGGTCTTCCGAAAGGTAGAAGTAACACTTATACATTTGTGTAGTGAGTCTACAAGACCGTTATGGTGTTCCTATTACGCATCCTGAGTTCTATATTAGAGAGAAAGGTGTAACACACTTTGTCTCTCAGAAGTAACTTTCACAGGATTACTCTATATAACTACTAGAGCACCGAGATCTGAGTTAAACACGTATAAACCTAGGACACGGCCTCTGATCCCTCTCCCAGAGGATGAAGTTATAGTTGGTAGAGATTCTCTGTCAGCTATCTAATACAGCCAAGGGGCACTCTTACTTTGTTCGGGAAAATTCTCCTTGAACTCACCAAACCTTTCCACTTCACGTCACGCTCATATGCTACTGATGGTAACATCGGTATTGAAGACAAGACGTCATGGACCCAGTGACGCACTGCACTTCACCTTTCCAAACCACTCAAGTTCCTCTTAAAAGGGCTTGTTTCATTCTCACGGGGAACCGACATAATCTATCGACTGTCTCTTAGAGATGGTTGATATTGAAGTAGGAGACCCTCTCCCTAGTCTCCGGCACAGGATCCAAATATGCACAAATTGAGTCTAGAGCCACGAGATCATCAATATATCTCATTAGGACACTTTCAATGAAGACTCTCTGTTTCACACAATGTGGAAAGAGAGATTATATCTTGAGTCCTACGCATTATCCTTGTGGTATTGCCAGAACATCTGAGTGATGTGTTTACATATTCACAATGAAGATGGAAAGCCTTCTGGAGCCAACATCAAACAAGCTCCTGGTAGGTGGCATGTGAGATCTATTATATAGATCAACCATGTGACAACTGAACAGAAACAATGGGGCGATTCAATCTCTTGAATCAAACCTGGTTCAGGTTATGGATTGACGGATACCTTTGAAAAACCGGTCGTTGTGCTTAATATACTCTTTTCTTTAGCACATCGACTGTGTACTCATTTTTTTTCAAACCAAAAGGTATTTTTATGATTGATAATTGATTTTCAATAAAACCTTCGTTGTATTGCAAAAACAATTTCTATTGAGCAATACACGATTGTTTTTCAAATCTCTTTTCATCAATCAGTATAATTAAAATTCGCTGGTTCACTCACTCCGTGTTGTCTTCTTTGAGATGTTCCGGTTTGAGAACAGCTAGAACAGCTGCGAAACCCTGTCAAGGAGATTCTTAGGAATCCTACCTGATCACAGGCAGTACTTGTACTGATCAACGGGGAACCGTGGGCCGTGTACCTCAATTCAACGAAAGTGATCAAAGACACTTTCGTGCGATTTGTTGCTAACTGTTGTATGCAGGTACGCCCGACGTTTGCAGCTGATCAGAATGAAGCGGTCAATCCACAGCCGCATGCTCACTTATCACATTCATCTCAAAAGTAATCATGATTAGTGCATCAATGACTCTGATATTTTCACTCCATGCTTCTGCTACGCTGCTGCCAATATCATGATTCAACAAATGCTTCCGCTACTCTGATGAGAAGAAATCATGATCAAGAATGTGAGCATGTCAGTCCTAAAGTCACATCACCACAAAGGATGTCTCAGAGATTTTTGATAGCTGATGATCTCAAATGCTGGCTCAAATTTATTATCACATGGATCAGTAAAAGACCTCCACTTGGAATAACCAAACATGCAATGTGAAGAATCAATGACTACGAGCTAAGAAGCAAAGGACTACATCAAGATTGCAAGATCAATTGTTAATGTATTATCTATTCGTATTCTTTGTAATTTTGGTACATGATTGAGGTGACCTCCCTTAGGGGGAGATTGTTAGGAATTAGAAATTCCCGGTATTAAAGAGTCGGTCACCTCAAGTATATGTAATCGTTAGAAAGCTCGTAGTCGTAGTTCTTTTAAGTTAAGTAGTATTTAGTTAAGTAACACCGTGGAGGACGGACGGGTCTTTACCCACTGTATGCCTGATCCACAGCCCAAAGTGTGGCGATTTATGTAAGACTATAAATACTCTCTACCTTCCAAGGTAGAGAGTTGGAGCTCATAATAATATCTTTCACTTTCTCTCACTAAGTTCCCTAAACCTCTAACTTTCTCTCTCTAGAATTCCATCTATATGCTACTTTGTGTTATGGTTTGATGTGCATGTGAAAAGTTATATCTTACAATAATAAAAAAAAAAACAATCCCCGCCATATTTACCCCCAAAGCTGGAATCCGATGAACCCTAATTACCCCTCAGTCAAATTGAATAAAATCACCACAATTAAGGGCAAATATGTACTTTCCCTGACACACACTGACACATGGGGAATGCCAGGTCACCCATCCGTGTGCTTAAGGCCACATGTTGCTTTCTGATTGGAGGATACAGGTCATCAATAGTAATCCAAGGGTTGATATCAGTATGGGATGCGTGGGATTTGATCTAATGGTGAAAACGAGCTCAGAAGAAGCACAAATGAGGAATTCTAGATCCTTCCAAGGCCTCATGATCAGCTATATATAGGACCTTATTCATTCACATTGATTCATCTTTTTATCTTTTCTTCTCTCTAGTTTTCAGTAGTTTAGTTAATTGTATTTCTCATTTTAATGTTTTAAATTCTGTCATTCGTATTTTGTACTCAAAATTCTTAGTATTAATAAAATTTAGTATTTCATTTTCAAGTTCTTGTTTAAGTTTATTGTCTTAAAACTGCTTATTCTCTTTGATAAATGCTTATTTCATTAGTCTACATCTGTTTTTAGTTAATCTCTTCATTCACTCAAAAATACAAAAAAATTAGATAAAATCATTGAAAAATAAAAAAATCATATTAGATCTATACTATGGATTGATCCATACTGATCAACTGTTTCTATAAGGTTCATTTAAGCTTTACATAGCTTATAGTGAGCTTAAGTTCAATCAAATCTCAATTCACTTCAAAAATCAAAATAAGTCAACATAAGTCAACTGATGTGGAAATGAATTTCTGCTGGTGTTTGATTGGATTGGAATGATGCAGAAGCTGGATTTGGGTTAAAGTTGAGCTGGAATTAAAGTAGGTTAGGGGTTAAATAGGTTAGAGGTTCTATGTTTCATGATTGCAAGCCATAGTGGCTAGGAGACTTGTAAGTTCATCAATCTGTTTTATACATTTCACTATTGAATCTGTTGTTTGCATCTGATGTTTAGTGATAATTAGTTCTTATTGATCTGTGTTTAATGGCAATTTAGTATAATCTAGTGGTAATCTGTTTTTAGTTCTCATATCAGTAGTTATATAGTGTTTGGATTAGCTGATAGATCTGAGATAGAGGTTAGTTAATCAGATATAAGTAGTTGATTCATGCTTATTTAGGAGATTGATAGTTATTTAGGACTGAGTTTGTAGTATTTGTTCATCAAATAGTCAAAATACTCTAAATCAGTTCCAATTTGTTCATCTGTTGAAACTTTGAGATAGCATTAGCTTGTTTTAGGTTCATATTTCATTAGAGAAGCTTTTTGTAACTTTGTTTGAGCTTAAAATATCGTATTCAGTTTGCTAAATTGGATCAAAATTCACTTAAGTCAAAATTATAAATCTGTCATCTAAAGTCAACAAGTGTCAAAACAGATTTTCACCAAACTTTGAGGTTCTCTCTATGATTCAAATCTGAGTTTCAGTGTTTCAAACTTTGGAAATTACATTTTCAATTGGTCTAGTTGTGATAACTGCTTTTTGTCAAATCTGATAAAGTCTTTTAGATCTCCAAATCAGCTGCTCAATTAAGCTATTTCTGCCCTGTTCACACTCAGCAAAACTGAGTGTGAAACAGATAACTGGCAGACCTTGTGCAAGATTCAATTCAGTGAGTTATAAGCTCAAATTTGGTCTAGTTGTAGCTTTCCAGGTATTCTTTAGGACTGCACTATTGATTTTTAGTTTGGTTTATTAAATAAGCTTGTGCACAAGCTCAAACGGTAAGGTTTAGAGCTTATTAGCTTAGTTTGGCAGTTTGCATAAATCATTGATCAGAGCTTGTAGCTTGTTAGGATTAGGTGTAATCAGTTGCTTTTAGCTTATTTTAGCTTAATCTAGCTTTAGTCACTGTTTGGTAGCCTAATTAACTTGTTTGCTTATTTTTAAGTAGCTTATTTCTTATCAGTTGTACTACAGCTTTTATATTTCACACATAAGCATCTTATTTCTTATTTTTCATAGATTTAGATTATCATTTTAGAATTTTCCTGAGAATTTCATAATTTTTTATCACTGTTTAGCATTTTTCTTAATTAAAAATAGTTTTTAATCACTTTTAATTAGCTTTAATTGCAAATAATTGAGAAAAAGTTCCAAAAAATAATTTTTCAATTTTTTCAGTTTAAGAAAAATATAAAAAGCATAAAAAAGATTTTTCCTTATTTTTCCCTTTTTATTTGATATTTTTCACAATTTAAATTAGATTAAAATAGATTTAAATTAGTAGAAAATAGAAAAATAATCAGAAAAATAAAAAAATAGTTTTAAAAATTCTATTAGGATATTTTAGATTTTATAAAAATAGTTTCATATTTTTCCCCTTAATTTTCATAATTTTTAGTATTTTAACTTAGATTTAAAAGTTAAAAAATTAGTTTTTAATTCTTATAAAATCCATAAAAATCCAAAAAAATAGTTTTAATTCATAATTAGTTTTCACATTGCATTTGTAGAGTAAAAGTAATTTTAGGCATTTTTAGGGTATAATTTAAACGTAGTTGCATTTTAATTACGTTTTATTAATTTCATTTTAGTTAACTTTGCACTTAGGATTTCCCGTAGATTAGTTTCCCTTAATTTCTTTCCCCATTCCCGTAGTTAACATTTAAATCAATTCAACAAATCAAATCATCGAGCATTAAATCCAAACCAAAAACGACGTTGGCAATTCACGCCTCGTTGGGAAACGATTCGGGTTGACTAATCCGTTTCAACGATCACACACGGGATTTGATTTAATATTCTTTTTCCTAAAGGAATTTTGAGTCTATCTTCGTGATTATTTTTGATATCGGTATTGTAGTTTTATCCACACAAATACCCCTAAACCTACACACGAATCAAATTTTGGCGCCGCTGCCGGGGAGGTTGTGTCACGACAATTTCGTTAGAGGTTTGACGATTAGTGACTCGAGATCCTTCATTCGTGAAGTTACTATTTTTCTATAAAAATCAAAAAAGTAAAAAATATTTTCCTTTTTCTTTTGTATATATATATCATATTAAAAATACAAAAAGATTTTCTCTTGTGTTTTTGCTAATAAATAGAATCCACCAATTATATAACATTCTCAACGGAGGTGTTATCATTAATAAGTTCCCGAACCAAAGATCAAAAACTTGCCTTTGTGTCGCTTGTGAATTGATTTACTTCTATTGGATAAACAAACTGTGTGGTGGGTACAAGGACGGCCTGACATTAAATTGCGGCTGAAAAGAGGCGGGTTTTTAATAAGCTTCGCGCTGACCTAATAGCTTCTCCGCTCGCTTGTGCATTTGTCTTATAGAACTGATTTATTCACTTGGGATTATTGGTTTAAGTTCACTGTTGTTTTCGAATACCGTTCTCTTTTAATTGCCTTGATTTTTAAAGTGCATGCGCACTCGCTCTCAATCACGACGTAATCGCAATCGAAGAATAGACATACCCGAGTTACGTACTATCGTTGAAGAACCCGTCATGGCAGACACTCGAACGATGAACGAGTTACTTCAAGCTCCCGTAGACGGCTACGGTGATGCTATCGTCCTTCCACCAATTAACACCGAAAATTTCGAACTAAAAACAAATTTAATACAATTGGTGTCTAACAAACCTTTTTGTGGTTTAGATCACGAGGAGCCCCACGCACACCTCCGTTGGTTTAATCAAGTTGCTTCTACGATAAACTTTCGGGGCGTCTCTCATGAGTCGATTAAGTTGAGATTATTTCCATTTTCCCTTGAGGGGGCAGCCCGGACTTGGCTCGAAAAAGAACCCTCTCACTCGATTACAACATGGGAAGATCTTTCTAAGAAATTTGTGAACCAATTCTTTCCTCCGTCAAAAATAACAATGTTACGAAATCAAATCATAAATTTTCAACAAAAATTTGACGAAAGTTTTGGAGAAGCATGGGATAGATTTAAAGAACTTTTGCGAAAATGCCCAAATCATGGTTTTACCGATCTTCATCAGATTGATACGTTCTACAATGCTCTTACTCCATCCGATCAAGATTCGCTTAACGCGGCCGCCGGTGGTAATATCTTGAGTCGTATGCCCACCGATATTAGAACGATTATCGAAAATAAGTCAAAAGTTTCTTCGTCTAGAAACCGACCGGTTGTTTCTAAGATCACTACGAACGACAACTATATCCAGAGAAGTGAGTTGAGTGGACTGACTGATGCTATTAATTCTATGATGAGAGAGTTTAAGATTCATAAATCCGAACCCGTCAAAGCCGTTACTGAAACATGTGTTATTTGCGGTGGTCCTCATCCGTACTATAATTGTCAAGCCACCGATGGCGATCTCAGAAATGCTTCCATAGCCTCTGCTAATCCGGTTCAAAATCAGAACCAAGGATACCGTGCCAACCAAATGGGACCACCCGGTTTTGCACCCGTTCCTCAACAAAACCAAAACCGTTATCAAAACCAATCTTACAATCAAAACCGAGGAGCCAATCTCAATCATGGTAATCAAAACTACCAAGCTCCTCCACCTCAAGTTTATCAACAACCTTCTCAACAACAATATCAATCACCTCATCAAGCTGTTCCAAATAACGAGTTTCTGTCTTACATGAAGAATTCCGACAATACCATTAAAAATTTGCAAACTCAAATCTCAAGTCTAAGGAATGATTTCAAAAGAGAAATGGAAGTTACGAATAACAAGCAGATGAGAGAAATGAGGGATATGATGGCTAGTTTCTTTCAAGCTAATCAACCTTCTACGTCTTATTCTCAACCCTCGGGTTCCGGTTCTCTTCCGAGCAATACGATTCCTAACCCGAGAGGTGACATGAAAGCGATTACTACCCGAAGTGGTGTTGCTTATGATGGACCCACGGTTCCTCCCACTATTTCTTCTTCTCCGTCTAGTGTGGTAGACCGTGAGACCGGGGTGACAAAGGACCCGGTGCTTCCTACTAATAAGGGGAGTACCGAGAATGTCCAACCCACGGTTGTCCCGACTTCTGAGCCCAAGGATGCTCTGGTTAGTGCTGAAAAGACTAACTCAAAAACAACACTCCCGTACCCGTCAAGGATGAATGATCAAAAGCAACGTGAACAAGCAAATCTTCAAATGGAAAAATTCTTTCAAATATTTCAAGATCTTCACTTCGAAATTAGCTTCGCGGATGCTCTTCTTCTCATGCCTAAGTTTGTTTCGACATTAAAAGGAATGTTAAGTAACAAAGAGAAAATTGTGGATTTGGCAAAAACGTCTTTGAATGAGAATTGTTCGGCAGTTATCCTCAAGAAACTTCCCGAGAAGTTAGGTGACCCCGGCAAGTTCCTCATTCCATGTGATTTTCAAGGAATTGTTCAATGCTCCGCCTTGGCCGATCTTGGCGCGAGTATAAATTTGATGCCGAAATCAATTTACGATAAAATTTCATTGCCCCCACTTACCCCAACGTGTATGACCCTCGAGCTAGCCGACCGTACTACGACAAAACCAATTGGTATAGCCGAGGATGTTTTTGTTAAAGTGGGGAAGTTCGATTTTCCCGCAGATTTTGTTGTCGTTGATTTCGATGCCGACCCTCGTGTGCCCCTTATTCTCGGAAGATGCTTCTTAAGGACGGGCCATGCGTTAATTGATGTTTATGAAGGAGAAATCACTTTAAGAGTTGGAAAAGAAGCCGTCACGTTCAACGTTAACAATACTTCTAAATCTTTTACCAAACAATATGATGTGGCCAAAATTAATGACACCGAGGTGACAAAGGACCCGGGAATTCCTACTAGTAACGGAAGTACCAAAAACGTCCAACCTCCGGTTGTTCAAAAAGTTGGGCCAAAACCATCAAGAATTGATCCGAGCCTTTCACGTTTTACGGTTAAGAGTTTATCGACGATACGTGCTGAGCAAAAGAAGAAACTAGAAAAGGAGACTACAACGGTAGTGGTGGAAACTGCTAGCTCTAAGAGCACACCACTTGTCCCACCTCTGCTTTCTGTTTGTTGTATTGAACTTAAGAACGTCGAGTTTTCTTTGAGTGGCAATCCCACTCATTCCTCTAAAATTTTGGAACCTTCTGACTCTTCTCCGTCTCTCACTACGGAAAGTGACCCCATTTGGGAGGAGATCGAGGCTTATATTAATGATGATTTGATTCTCGTTGAAATTGATAATGCTACTTTTGACCCAGAGGGGGACATCCTTTTACTTGAAAAATTGATATATAATGAACCATCTTCTTACCCCCCCTCCGGATGATATTTTTGAATCTAAACCGTCTCGCACTGATGATTCTATCATGGAAGAAATTGAAGCTTATTTGAACTCCGATTCAGTTATGCCGGAAATTGATTATGCCGTTATTGACATCAAGGAAGATATTCGTTTGATTGAAAAAATGCTTTATGGTGAATCCTATATCCCTCCAGATGATTTTGAAAAAGTTGAGCCGTCTCTTAGTTCTTCTTATATCGATTCACTTCTCGAGAAGTTCACCGATGAACTTGCTCCCACCGACTCGATTCTTTCTGAGGATGAAGAAGAATACGATGAACCATTTTTCCCGAAGAAAGAAAAGGAAGTGAAGCTTTCGACAGATGAGCTTGTTGATTCAGAGGTCCCGCAGTATTTTTTATCCGAGAGTGATTCCTTTTCTCGTGAGGATTTTCACGTAGATGATACTTTGATTTCGTTCCTTTCCGAGGACAAGATTTTTAACCCAGGGATACTCATCGGAGAGGACATTCATAAAACAAAAGTTTTCCGAAAAAAGGATCCTCTCTTGGATGCCTTCATGTTTGAGCCTTTGAAATACACCTCTCTGTACCATGGACTCCCTTCTTCTTTGGAGTATTCTCATTTTGATCCGTCATCTCTTCGTCCGCCCGCAAAACCACCGGATGATGGATCATTCTGTCTTGATACATCTTATGAGAGTTCGGGAGATGTTATCCCATTTGTGCTGAAGCCCGACATTTTCTTCCCCTCCCAACCCACCCATTCTCTTTCCCTCCGGAGTGAGGATACCATCTTTGATCCGGGTATCCTTCCCGCTTGCTTCCCCAAGGACAAATGAATTCGGGGACGAGTCAGTCTAGCGACTCGGTGATCAAAAACAGTAGCGCTTCGTGGGAGGTACCCCATGCTTATCTCTATCTTCTTTCTATTTTCTAATAAGTGACGCGAAGGGGTCAGCCTCTTCGATTTCTCGTGTTTGGTTGTTTGTGATGTTGTGTTTAGGATGTTCCCGATATGAAGACTCTCGTGCTCGAAGTTTGTCATTTTCTCCACTCGAGTTTCATGATCGTTGCTGATGGAAATCCTATATCTGAAATCTTATCGACTAACGTTTATCTTCTAGCATACTTAATAAACGGTTTTTAGATTTTCGTTTTACCCTTACCTTTACACATTGAGGACAATGTTTCGTTTTAGTCTGGGGTGGGTAATCTTCGATTTGATTTGACCGCACATGCATATTTTTGTCATGTACTCTCGCAACCCCGTTTTTCCTTAGACAATGAAAAATTGTGCAAAAATGAGCAAAATTTAAAATTTTTCGTAAGCTTTTGCTAGTTTTATGATCGAAAAGTTCTTGCTAGTCTCTTAGAAGTTACTTTAAATATGCGTTTTTCTTGACAAAGCCTTTGCTAATTGCTTAGACAAGAGGCTATAAAATGCGATTCTAGCTCACAAGGCCAAGAATTTGCAAGTCTCCCTAAGTGATTTTATATATGCGAAGCTTTGACAAGAATTTGCGAGTTTCTAATAAGTGACTTTAAAGATGCGAGACTTGAGATTATTTTACGAAGCATTTGCTAAGTTAATATATGTTTTGACACCTTGTTGACTTTCCGCTGGTGAGAGTAGGAATAGAATTCTGACTTGACCGGGCGTGTTGAGCCCTAGCTTGTTCCCTTAACCATAGGTAATCTAAAAAATTATCGGCTAAGCATCCGCGGATCTCATTATTTGGGATTTTAAATTTGCGGAGATCGAGAAATGATAGAGTTACTTATGAGTTTAGATGCTAAGCGTGGAGTAGTTGGTTCTCTTTAGAGCCCATCGAAGGTACTTATGGCTTTTTGTTCCCACAAAATTGTTTCACCCCATATCTGTCTAATAATAATTAGAGATGTCAAGTTTTGGCGATAGTGAGTTCTTTATCTTCTTAAAAGAATTTTTGTTTTAAAAATTGGGTACACATCAAGGATCCGTAATAAATAAATGTTAAGCAATAAGTGATATGTGAAAAGTAATAAGTAAAGTTGTGAGCTGCGGTGTCGAGATCGGACCCTTGGATCTTTAGCCGGGATCCTCATTTCATGAAGCCTATAGTCTTGGAATTACCCCGTGAAGCTCCGTAGTTCATAGCTCATATAAGCAAAAGTATAAATGTTCATTAAAAAAAAATAAAAAAAAAATGAAAAATGATGAAAAAAAAATGAAAAAGTCAAAGTATAAGTGAATAAAAAATTCCTTGATGTGGACCTCATTTTTGGGACAATGGT
>BPTQ01000008.1:362012950-362225035 GCA_019973895.1 Chrysanthemum seticuspe | reverse complement strand
CTTAATTTTTGATTAAAAAATTGAAAATTTAGATTCAATTTTATGATTTTTAATACTTTTAATTCCCCTTTTTATACTTTGATAAAAATATTTTAGATTTTATAGGATTATCTTAAAAATTTTGATAAAAAAATAAAAAGACTAATAAAAAGATAAAAGATGATTAAATTTAGATAAAATTAGATTAAATTTAACACTTTTTATAGTTTATTTTTCCCTTTTTATTCCTTTTTAGAAAAAATACGAAAAATATAAAAAGAATTTGACTTTTTTAACTTTTTAATAAAAAACCTTGAAAAAGAGTTAATAAACGTTAATTTCGATTAATTTTCACTAATTTTTAATAAAAATTAATTCTTTTTACGATTTGTCACTATTTTTTAATACTTTAAGAGTCCTTTTAAGATTTTACTATTAGATTTAGATACTTTTTATTCTTTATTCTACGAATACACACTTTATATTTTCGACATCATGTTGACTATTCTTTATTCGATGAATTTTTATTCGTTTGTTCAATTAATCCGAGTAGCCTAATTAACTTGTTTGCTTATTTTTAAGTAGCTTATTTCTTATCAGTTGTACTACAGCTTTTATATTTCACACATAAGCATCTTATTTCTTATTTTTCATAGATTTAGATTATCATTTTAGAATTTTCCTGAGAATTTCATAATTTTTTATCACTGTTTAGCATTTTTCTTAATTAAAAATAATTTTTAATCACTTTTAATTAGCTTTAATTGCAAATAATTGAGAAAAAGTTCCAAAAAATAATTTTTCAATTTTTTCAGTTTAAGAAAAATATAAAAAGCATAAAAAAGATTTTTCCTTATTTTTCCCTTTTTATTTGATATTTTTCACAATTTAAATTAGATTAAAATAGATTTAAATTAGTAGAAAATAGAAAAATAATCAGAAAAATAAAAAAATAGTTTTAAAAATTCTATTAGGATATTTTAGATTTTATAAAAATAGTTTCATATTTTTCCCCTTAATTTTCATAATTTTTAGTATTTTAACTTAGATTTAAAAGTTAAAAAATTAGTTTTTAATTCTTATAAAATCCATAAAAATCCAAAAAAATAGTTTTAATTCATAATTAGTTTTCACATTGCATTTGTAGAGTAAAAGTAATTTTAGGCATTTTTAGGGTATAATTTAGACGTAGTTGCATTTTAATTACGTTTTATTAATTTCATTTTAGTTAACTTTGCACTTAGGATTTCTCGTAGATTAGTTTCCCTTAATTTCTTTCCCCATTCCCGTAGTTAACATTTAAATCAATTCAACAAATCAAATCATCGAGCATTAAATCCAAACCAAAAATGACGTTGGCAATTCACGCCTCGTTGGGAAACGATTCGGGTTGACTAATCCGTTTCAACGATCACACACGGGATTTGATTTAATATTCTTTTTCCTAAAGGAATTTTGAGTCTATCTTCGTGATTATTTTTTATATCGGTATTGTAGTTTTATCCACACAAATACCCCTAAACCTAGACACGAATCAAGTTCGATCCCCATTCATGCAGGTAAGTTGATATGAGTGTTACACGATCAATGTTAACATCCATATATGTCCTTTGGTAATTAATGTGTCCTTGACTTGCAGAGGAGTGGGAAGAGTTGCAGGCTAATATCGATCAATTATCTAAGGCCGGGATTAAAGCGAGATACATTTACCTTTCACGAGGATGACATTATCTTGACTCTTCATGGCATGCTAGGCAGTAAGTATGCAAACATTATACACCACTTATTTATTTTCTCATTTTCACCGTAACAAGTAAATATGATATTTATTTAGATACACTCAATCTGCACAGGTGGTCTCAGATATCGCAACATTTTCGTGGAAGGACAGATAACGAGATAAAGAATCGCTAGCATTCTTATCTGAAGAAGAAAGTCGACAACAAAACAGATTCAAGTCTCGAATCTTCAGAAGCATATGGGTGTAGAAAGTTGCCCAAGATTCTATTTGCTGATTGCTATGTGAGAAGGGTGAAGGTGATGATGCTTTTAGGTTGTTTGACGAGATAAAAACGGTTAACGATTTTGTTAATAGTTGGGATGTTTGTAACTCTATATTAGATAGTTTTTGGAAAGAAAGTAAAGTGGCTAAGGCGGATTTATTTTTTGAAAATTGGCGGTTAGATGAAGGTAAATATGGGAGACCTAATGAAACAACATTCACGATCATGTTGAATGGATATTGTAATGATAATGATGTGTCAAAAGCACTTGTGGTGTTTGAAGAGATGTTGAAGAGAAAAATGGTTAATGGAGCCGTATATGAGAGAATTATAAGATTATTATGTGATTGTATACGTGTAAATGAAGCGCTTAAGTACTTGAATGAGTCCATTGAAAACGGGCATTTTCTTTGCTGAAAAAGATGGCGAGTGCTTTTCCAGTCATTTTTTAGCATGGATGAATACCGGGTTTCCATAGGATCTTAAGGTTGAATTTGCAAATGTAGGTACAGATACCCTTCAGTTATATCTATAGGTGACAGGATAGCCGGCATGTGTAACTGGTCATTTTAGTGCTGGTTGAAAAAGACAGGTAAGTAGTTTATACTTAATAGATTTCTTTGTTTTGATTACAATAAGAATACTATTACTATAGATGTCTAGCGACTTTGAACACTTTCGGCCCAATACCCTATCATTTTTAGCTACCCTATCATTTTGATTCAATTAACCTCAAAAGCTGATAGCATGCATCATCCTTTCTTTCACCTAACAGCTTCTTCTCAAGCATAGCCCTGCAAATCCTGTTTGGAAGTGGATACTCCACTTCTGTAAGCATATAAACAATTGCAGTTTCTAATTCCAAACAGTGCACCTGACAAGTGTGGAAATATCTCCATCTGATCACTTGTTCTTGACAGGCCAGCTTCCACATTTCATCATCAGCATCTGGTGTCTCAAACATGGTCTTCAAGTCACCCCAGAGGACTCTTTCATATTCCTCTTCAGGTCTCTCGTCACCATGCTTTTCCATCATCAGCTGGTACATGGTCTTCAAATCATCCCTGGACAAATCACTCAATAAACCAGGAAAGTTCACATATATAGTGTCTGTGTGATTTTCCCTTACTATCAGGTAAACTACCTTTTTCCCATTTTTTATGATCTGAACCTTTGCAATCTTAGCAGGAAGTGCTGAACCTGTAGGAATGGAGCCCATGGTAAACTCTTCTGATGACGGTTCATCAACCTTATCCTTCATGTACTCTTCCACTTCTTTCTTAACATTTGTCTTATCCTTTTTCACTCCTTTCTTTCCAGTGGATTTCTTCCTTGTCATATTCAAAACTGGTTGCTTAACCTCAGCTTCCTCCTCTTTCTTTACAGTTCTTGGCTTATCACCAAGTTTTTCAGCTTCAGCAACCTTTTCAGTCTCTGCAATCTTCTGCTTCTTAGCATCCTTTGGTTGAAGATTGTAACCCTTCCTTTTTAGCGTTGAAGCTTCCAACTCTGAATCCATTGGAATAAAAATTTTATTTTGGTACACTACTTTTTCAAATTCTGCTTTTAGAACATCGTTCTTCAATTTCCTTAACTGGCTCAACTTCCAGGTAGGATTCCCTTGATTTTTGACGTAGTGGATCATATAATCCCTTTGCTCAGCTTTGGTCAAGGGTCTGTTCATCCTTTCTCTTTGTCTCTGCTCTCTGAGAAGCCTCTTCTTCGCATTAATTACCTCAACCATTTTACTTGCATAGTCTTCTCCGCCAATATCAGGAAGGATATCTCTGTTTACTAATACTCTAGCCATTATAGTATCCCAATCTTCATCAGTGTAGAATTTGGCAGATTCCTCAATTTCAGCTTTCCTTTTCATTTGTTCTTCAGTTAATTGTGGTTCCTCCTGCAGACTTTTGGCAATCAGCTCATCATCCCTTGTTAGTTCTGCACGTTTAGCTTCTTCAGCCTTATCCTCTGCTTGAATCCTAGCAATCTCAGCTAAGGTAGCTTCCTCTTCTGTGAGTTGCTTTTTGGTCTTCACTGGCTCTGAAGATTCTGCACGTTTAGCTTCTTCAGCCGCATCCTCTGCTTGAATCCTAGCAATCTCAGCAAAGCTAGCTTCCTCTTCTGCGAGTTGCTTTTTGGTCTTCACTGGCTCAGAAGATTCTTGCACTATTCCTTTGCCTTCCCTATGCACAAACTCCTCACCAGTACTACCTGGATCACTACCAGGATTAATATGTTCAGTACTTGTATTAACTTCAGCATCAAAGCCAGTATTAAAATCTTCATCAAAAGCAGATTTAATTTCAGCACCACCAGACTTATCGTTAGTAAAGTCACCAGACTTATCCACTCCACTAGAACTTGCAGCTTCTTTATCCAGTCTCTTCTTAAAGGATTTCTTGTGATTTAAATTCTTAAACAAGATTTCAGCTGCTTCCAATCCTTGAGGACTAATTTGAGTTTCCTCAGAGGATTCCTCACCTTCTGAGTCTGTAATGTCTATCCCCGTCTGTTTGAATTCCCCCTCCAATTTCTTAACTCTTTTGCGAGTAGTCCCCAGTGACTTCTTGGTCTTCTTCAATTTTTTCTCCAACTCATCAACCCTTGAAATCAGTTGTGGAACCAGTTGAAGTAGATCTTCCATAGATAAGGAACTGGGTTCTGCTATAGTAGTGGGTGTTGGAGGTTGTGGTTGAGGAATCACCGGTGGTTCTTCCTTATGGACTGAAGGTGAAGGTGGTGGGGGGTGTTGGTGTCCTCTGTTGAAACTCTGTTTTTTCAGGTTCAGATGTAGGTTGAGCCTGAGCTTCTGATGTAGCAGTAGGAGATGGAACAGATGTAGATGTACCTTCAGGGTCAGTAGCAACAGAAGGCAACATAGCAGACAAAAGTGGCTTGTGTGCCCCTTCAAAACCCCTTTTCATATTACCAAATATCTTTTTAGTGAAAGGGAGAGCAATGTAAGGATGTTTGCTTGCTGTTTCAACATTTAAGATCATTTGCAAAAATCTTGGGTACATCAAAAACTTTTTCTTATTCTTGGAATTAGCAACCATGGCATCAAAAATCATTTTTGAAAAATTGAAGAGTCTGCCAGTGGAGAGACAGACCAATGCAGAAGCAATATTGCTTCCAAATCAATCCTATCCACCACTTTTAGAACTCATACAATGTAAAATATGATGCACAAGGAAACGCCATTGTGGCGTAAAATGACTCTTCCAAAAAGTGAATGTTCCATCAGTTGGATATCCAATCTTTTCCAATCCCTGAAAGAGGTCATGATTTGCCAACATTGAAATCCCTGAGGCATCAGCCAATTGAAGCTTGCTTCTGACTGATTCCTCAGTGATTGAATACTCTAACGTATCAATAGTTGCATTTAACTCTAGTGTCCCATCAGCAATAGTTCTAGCAGTAGCAGTCAGCCAGAACTGTTTGACTAGGGAATCATAGATAGTTGGATTATGAGTAAGGGCATACCTGATATGACTACCCTTTAGAAAGTCCACTATCTGCTCGAAGCCTGTGCTTTCAGCAGGCTTTTTGAGAAATCCCACTTGATTGTGCTTGTCTACAAACTTTAATTGTGCCATCTTTTATGTTAATTGAATTACTGGTAGTGCAGGGCAATTAGGGTTTAGTGCTGGTGAGGAGACTTAATCGAAATAAAATAATTAAACTTTTAAAGATTAGGATAAAGTAATTAAAGGATAAATATGATTTCTAAAAATAAAAATTATCCATATAAATACTTCTGACCATCTAAAATTAGGTAACGGTACTATTTCAACAGTAAAAATCGTTTTTTATTTTTTGCACTACCAGACTAAAGAATGGTCAAACAGACTTAAAAATGACATCACCAGAATTAACTCTGTACTATAGCACATCAACTAGCACAGCTTCCATACATCTCCAATCTGTGAGAATTCTTTCTTTTCAACATATCCTTAAACAAAAAAATATACCTAACAGATTTAACTAATATTAAGTCTTGTATTATAAACATAAATTCTTAAAAAAGTACAAAAAATCGAATCTATATGCTTTGAAAGAGTGAAATATGATAAAGGTAGAGTGTGACAACTTGACCATAACATGGTTCACTTGGACTTTCGTATAACAACACCTCCACAGTCGGTTCGATAGTAGTCAGTTCGTGATTCGTTACCCAAGTCACGTCGATCCACACGTGGCAATATGTTATCATTGTGCTGGTGAATGACGGTACTAAATTCCTCATCGGCTTCGTCATACTTATCTTTGTAATTCTTGGGAGGTGTCTTAAACACAATAGACAATTTTTTATCTACCTGGTCTTTCACATAAAACACTTGTCGTGCTTGTGCGGCTAATATGAACGGATCAACCTTGTGGCCTAAACTATTCAGGTCAACCAATGTATACCCAAGAGTAGTATCGCGTTTCACACCACCAGCTTTGTGATTAACCCAGTCACATTTGAAAAGAGGAATTTGCATGTAACGGTAATCTAGTTCCCATATCTCCTGTAAAACCCCATAATAATATGCTTTTCTAGTGGTTGCAACTTCTTTAGATATGTGGATATCTAATGCCTCAACACTAACCCCACTGTTCTGGTAAACTTTGCCTTCATGATCTTTCGTACGAAAAGTATACCCATTGATGTGATATGCATCGTATTTCACTACGGTGGCGCGTGGTCCATAGGATATCCACCTTACAGTTTCTGATACACTTTCTTTGTCGATTTGTAACTCTCTCTCAACCTGAATTTAATTAGAAGTATATATTAGCTCAAAACAATAAGTACACCAATTTTCAGATCAAAATGAGCTGAGAAATAAGGTTTAGAAAGGGTATGTTGAGTAACATAAGATTAATTACTTCTTTGCGTAACCAATTGGCAAAAGATTTGCTGTGCTCATTCTCCAGAAATGCTATTCGTTTACCCGGGTTTTCTGCTTTCAAAACTTGCTTGTGTCGCCTGAAACAACGTGTTTGATTATTATATTTGATACATCATTTAATTTTCAGTAATGAAATAGACATGTGTTAGTAAGACTTACTCGATATACGGTACAATTTCATCTGTATTATTTATTACATACAAATGTGCTTTCTGAAAGAGTTCCGCAGAAACTTCAGTTGATTTGCCGGCCGACAATGGCTTTCCTTCCTCATTTTCATCTGTTTCATGTTTATCAGGTGGGATACCAACAGTTTTCATGGATTTATGATATTCGCTAAAAAACTCTATTGTTTCTTCCGCAATAGTCTCCTCAGCAATGCATCCTTCTGGTCTATTTCTGTTCCGCACATGTCCTTTAATAACCTTCATACATCTTTCGAATGGATACATCCACCGAAAGCATATGGGACCGCATAATTTTACCTCCCTAGTTAGGTGCACAGTCAAATGTATCATAATATCAAAGAATGATGGAGGAAAGAACTTCTCGAGTAGGCACAGTGTCACTACCAGTTCTGCTTGCATATTATCTAGTTCTTGCAATATTATTTCTTTGCAACATATTGATTTAAAGAAAAAGCAAAACCTGATAATAGCATATCGTGTGGGTGGGTGCATGATTGAACGTATTGCAATTGGCAGAAACTCTTGCATTAGCATGTGATAGTCATGCGATTTTAGGCCAATGAGCTTCCTATCCTTTAGGCTGACCAAAGAAGAGAAATTTGAACAATATCCTTGTGGTACCCTGATGTTGTGTAAAGTTTCACAAAAAATATCTTTTTCAGCATTCGTTAATGTGTAACCTGCTGGAGGTAGTGTTGTTTTGTCTTGTTCTTGCATAGCAAACAACACTTCTTTTACCCCCAACTCAGCCAGATCCAATCGAGCATTCAGTCCATCTTTCGTCTTTCCTGGAACATGTAGCAAAGTTCCGACGAGACTCTCAGCAACATTCTTTTCTACATGCATAAAATCAATACAATGTGGAACAGAATTATGCCTCCAATACCTAAGTTTTCGATACCAAATGTTGAATTTCTTCCAATACGCACCGTTTTGTCCGTTTACTTGGCTTGAACTACCCTCTACTTCTGTTATGTTTCTTTTCTGCTTTTGAATCTTCCCACCTCTACCTCTCGTATCTTCTTGGTTTTCTGATGCATTATTGTTTGTTCGTTTTCCTTTTCCCCACTTATTTTCAATATGTTGTACCTCGTTGTATATTTGTTCCCCGGTCATTGGGTTTGGAGCCGGGAGAAATTCTTGTTGTCCATTAAATGCCTTCCTTTGCCTTCTGAACGGATGGTCATATGGTAGATATCGTCTGTGACCAACATAACTTTGATTGGATGAGGCAGAAAGTCTAACACAGTTTGTATCTTTCCCACATACTACACAACCTTTGAATCCACTGTACGGGCAGCCACATAATGTACCAAGTGCATGGTAATCATTTATTGTCCATAACACAACGGCACGTAGATTAAAGTTATCTTTTGTGGATGCATCATATGTATCAACCCCTGTATCGAATAAGGTTTGCAGATCATCAACAAACGGTTCTAAAAAAACATCGATATCATTTCCCGGGTATCCCGATATTAATACCGAAAGCATGATAAACTTTCTTTTCATACACAACCATGGAGGAAGGTTGTATATGACCGTTAAAACTGGCCATACACTGTGATGCCTATTTCCTGAGTTGACGTCAACCCCATCAGCCGATATTCCTAGCCGTAGATTTCTTGGATCTTCAGCAATTTCGGGGAATTTTTCATCTATGGTACGCCATGCCTTTGAATCTGCGGGGTGACGTAACACACCATCGGTTATCCTCCGTGTCGCGTGCCATCTTAAATCCTCTGAAATACTTTCTAGCTTAAATAGTTGTTGCAGTCTTGGTATAATTGGAAAGTACCACATTACCTTTGCTGGAATGTTTTCGTACACTTTCTTAGTCTTATTATCCACCTTCCATCTTGATATCCCACAAGTTCGACACGCAGTCAAATCCTTGTCATCCTTCCAGTAAAGAAGGCAGTTGTTGATACATACATGTATCTTTTTGTATCCTGATCCCATCAATTTCAAATATTTTTTGGCTTGATAAGTTTTTTCCACCATTTCGTTACCAGCAGGCAGCATCTTCTTTAACAATCCTAGTAATTCAGTAAAGAACTTATCAGAACATCCGTACTTACCCTTCAAGTTGAGTAGTTTAACTATTGCGGACATCTTTGTGAAGTCAGGACATCCTGCGTAAAGAGGCTTCTCTGCGTCTAATAATAATTGTTGAAACTTGACAAGATCATCCTCATCAAAATTATCTTTTGTAGCATTAACCATTTCTACTGTTGCTGGGGCATCTGTTGGAATATCTGAAGCAAAATCCGTGTCGTCAACAAACTCTGTTGTAGCGTTAACAGGTGTTTCGGTACTTATTGATGACTCGTCCTTCTCTCCATGTTTAGTCCAGTTTAGGTAGCTTAGATCAAACCCATTGCTGAATAAATGGAACTGCACTTTCTCCACTTGATGCTCTATGTGGTTTAAACAATCTGTACACGGACATGGCATTGAAAGATCATTTTTCTTAACTCGTGGGTCGATGTTCCCCATCTTCCGCAAGTTGTGTACTGCATAATCAATAAACGCTCAGAAAAATTGTACGGACGTCCCTGATGTAAATATTTGTAACGACGAGCCTATTCACCCTGTGTAAATATTTGTACCTGTTCAGAACCTATCCTTGATTATCCTGGTTGTTTAGAATACAAATACCTCATCGTCGCAAATAACTAATACGTCATGTGTTGAACGCCTTCTACCCCTTGTAGCTGGGTGCTCAATTCTTTTTAGGTATAATTGGAAAGTACCACATTACCTTTGCTGGAATGTTTTCGTACACTTTCTTAGTCTTATTATCCACCTTCCATCTTGATATCCCACAAGTTCGACATGCATTCAAATCCTTGTCACCCTTCCAGTAAAGAAGGCAGTTGTTGATACATACATGTATCTTTTTGTATCCTGATCCCATCAATTTCAAATATTTTTTGGCTTGATAAGTTTTTTCCACCATTTCGTTACCAGCAGGCAGCATCTTCTTTAACAATCCTAGTAATTCAGTAAAGAACTTATCAGAACATCCGTACTTACCCTTCAAGTTGAGTAGTTTAACTATTGCGGACATCTTTGTGAAGTCAGGACATCCTGCGTAAAGAGGCTTCTCTGCGTCTAATAATAATTGTTGAAACTTGACAAGATCATCCTCATCAAAATTATCTTTTGTAGCATTAACCATTTCTACTGTTGCTGGGGCATCTGTTGGAATATCTGAAGCAAAATCCGTGTCGTCAACAAACTCTGTTGTAGCGTTAACAGGTGTTTCGGTACTTATTGATGACTCATCCTTCTCTCCATGTTTAGTCCAGTTTAGGTAGCTTAGATCAAACCCATTGCTAAATAAATGGAATTGCACTATCTCCACTTGATGCTCTATGTGGTTTAAACAATCTGTACACGGATATGGCATTGAAAGATCATTTTTCTTAACTCGTGGGTCGATGTTCCCCATCTTCCGCAAGTTGTGTACTGCATAATCAATAAACGCTGCTACTCCATAAACATAAGATTTGTTGGTCCTATTAGTTCCTATCCAAGACTTGTCCATGTTTATAAATGTGTCCCACTTATCCGAGCAGCAATGTTTATAAATGTAGTCCCTGCAGGCATATTAAAAAGACAGTCCAAGTTATTGAAGATTATACAAGACAACATCAAACTTCAATTGATGATCTTAAAAGTTAAAAAAGACATTCCAAGTAATTAGGATAGCTCAAAGATTGAATGTCTTATTGAATTATGCTAAGAATTGAATAAAGTCTAATGAAACAGTTCCTAAAGGGATGTTTGGGTCAAGGAAAAATAAGAAATTAACTAGCTAAATTATGGTTCCATGTTCATGTGGTAACAGGCTTAACAGGGTTTCTTAAATTTTTTAACCAATTAACTATCTAAATTTAACAAGAAACTGACATAATTTACAAGAGGATATCTCGAAATAAATGTTCAATTATAATAGGCTTAACAGGGTTATTTTATGTGTTAGAACGATGTGTACAAAAGGAAGATAACAATACTTACCAGTGATGACGGGACTGGTGGGTCTATGACGGGAGAGTTGTGGTGGTGACGGGATTTGTAGTGAGATGAGAGGAAGGTGTGGCGGTACAGGAGGAGGAGGAGGAGGAGTTAATTTTTGCAATTAGTTTGAAATGCCTTGATGCAAACTTTGGGGGGAATAAATTTAATTTGTGGGGGGAATTTTAAATTTGCTTAAATTTTTGAAAATTTTTCATATTAGTTTAAAAATGTTTTTTCTCTTATGATTTAATGATTTTTTTCATTTAATTAGTTTAAAAAGGTTTTTTATTTATAATAAATAAAATAAAATTCAGAAAAGTATAATTTAAAATATATATATATATATATATATATATATATATATATATATATATATATATATATATATATATATATATATATATATATATATGTTTAAGTATTTAGGACTTTTAAAAAATAATTTTAAATTTTATGCTTAAATTTACAATATTTGGTATTTTTAGGATTAAGTGCATTTTACGTTATTTCGACTTTTGTTAGTTGATTTATTTGCTTATTTAGTTGTTTTTAGTTTAAAAAAATAAAAAAATAAACTAACTCCCAGTACCGTCTTCCACGGGTTATGGGTCCCAATATCGTCTTCCACAGTGTATGTGGGAGGTTGAGACGTAGACAGCCTTACCCCTACCTAAGGTAGAGAGGCTGCTTCCGGTTCTACCAAAGGTTGAAAAGGACCTCCGGCCTTGCAAGGGGTGAGGATCGAACCCTTGAGAGGCTGCTTTCTTTTCTACCAAAGGTAGAAAAGAACCTCCGGCCTTGCAAGGGGTAAGGATCGAACCCTTGAGAGGCTGCTTTCTTTTCTACCAAAGGTAGATAAAGAACCTCCGGCCTTGCAAGGGGTAAGGATCGAACCCTTGACCTCTTTCTCCAGAGGCAAGAGTGTTAACCACTTGATCTAACCTTGCTCTTTTTTTGTTTTTAGTGTATGTTTCATCAATTTATTCACAAAATCCAAATATCTTTCATTATTCTTTATCACCCGGTCACGAACCGAACACGAATTTCCAAAACCGTAACATGTGTGACTATAATTTTATATATACTATTGATTGAATGTTTGAATTTCCTAAACCGAACGCGAATTTCCAAAACCGTAACATGTTTGAATTTCCAAAACCGTAACATGGTTTCAGATATAATTTTATATATACTATTGATTGAATCATGTCGTAAAATGAAACTCTAAGCAACTATAAACCAATACTTTTGACCCATATTATAGTGTGAAGGTTATATGAATTGTATTAAAGTTATTAAAGGTGGGCACGTTAATTTTGACATTTCAGGATGACATAAAATCATTAACTCATGTGTCTTACTCAAAACATTGTGTGAAACTGTGTTTAGGGTTGCGTTATATACGTTGGGCACGGTAACACAACCCTTGTGCGTTTTCGTGCGTTTTAGTCTGTCCTATACGTTTTCGTCCGTGTTCATACGTTTTCTTAGTTTTGTACATGTTTTCTTCCGATTTTGTACGTTTTTACACGTTTTCGTCTCTTTTCACATGTTTTCGTCCGTTTTTGTATGTTTTTACACTTTTACACATTTTCATACGTTTTTACACGTTTGCGTCTGTTTTCATACTTTTTCCACCGTTTTCGTACGACTTTGTCCTTTTTAATAAGTTTTTATAAGTTTTTGTTTTTGTTTACACGTTTTCGTCTGTTTTCATACTTTTTCCACCGTTTTCGTACGACTTTGTCCTTTTTAATAAGTTTTTATACGTTTTTGTTTTTGTTTACACGTTTCCGTCCGTTTTCATACTTTTTCCACCGTTTTCGTACGACTTTGTCCTTTTTAATAAGTTTTTATACGTTTTTGTTTTTGTTTACACGTTTTCATCCGTGTTTAAACTTTGCCGCTGGTTTTTCATGTTTTAGTCCGTTTGTATAAGTTTTTGACCGTTTTCGTCCGTTTCTAGCCGTTTTCATCTATTTTAGACGTTTTGCGTCTGTTTTCATATGTTTTACATATTAACATACATTTTATTACGTTCTTATACGTTTTCGTCCGCTTTAGTTCGTTTTTTGTCCGTTTTAGCCATTTTCATATGTTTTGAAGACTTTTTCGCCGTTTTCATACGCTTTCTTACACTGTTACACATTTTCATACGGTTTTACACGTTTGCGTCTGTTTTCATACTTTTTCAACCGTTTTCGTACGACTTTGTCCTTTTTAATCAGTTTTTATACGTTACGTTTTTGTTTACACGTTTTCGTCCGTGTTTACACTTTCTCGCTGGTTTTTCATGTTTTAGTCCGTTTGTATAAGTTTTTTGACCGTTTTCGTCCGTTTCTACCCGTTTTCATCTATTTTAGACATCTTCGTCCGTTTTCATACACTTTCATATGTTTTACATATTAATGTACATTTTCTTAAGTTCCATACGTTTTCTTACGTTCTTACACGTTTCCGTCTGCGTTAGTCCGTTTCTTTCCGTTTTATCCGTTTTTAAGACTTTTCGGGTCAACCCAAGAAGCGAAGTGAATTCATATTCGGTTTTCGGCTCGCTTCGGTTTAATTCTAGTTCGGTTTTCGTGTTGAACCGAATAAAAAGATTACCGATTTAACAAAACCAAACAACCCGATAACCAAACGGATAAACACCCCTAATTAATTTATAGTGATAGTTTAAAAGGAGGACTTGTTTTACGGTTTTAAAGTTTAGGTCTTTATAGTTTGAATTCATAAGGAGTTACAAGTATCTTCTCTATCACACTATCCTCACAACTCTTCTTCAACCTTTCTTTGCAATCTTTCAATAATATCATATTTTACCCAATTTCATTATCAATGGCAACACCATCACCACAAAACCATTTGGCTAAGCGTGTTATTGATGACCTAATTGAGTTTAGCAGGGAGACATCTGTTGATGGTTACATGAGTTTCTTCAAGGCTCAGCAAATTTCCAGTCTCCGTGGCTTTATAAACCGGATGCGCGAAGAGGCCACCACAGTAAAGAATGAGATTGCGCATTTTAATGCTTTAATTGCTGAGATGGTAGCTATTGGAGATGGGGATGAATATTTTGACACATTGATGGATCTTAGGCATGACATGGAGGCTACGAGGACTAAGCTGCAGGGGTTGAATGATCTCATTACTCAAGCTGAGGAGGATATCGAGACCAAGGAAGAACAAATTAAGTCGATGAATGGTTGAAGGGTTGCTCGCTATGTAAAGGGATGGTTTCTTTTGCTATAGTGTCATCTGTTTATAATGTCTAATGTCTTGGTTTAATATTATGGTTTGTAGATATATTAACGATGAAACATGTATGGATCTTTTGATGGTTTATCCAATGGAATGGAATGGGTTGCGCTCGCTAGTTTGTTTCATCTTTTTTTAATGTTGTTTTGCATTTAGGAATTGGTTGTGGTGTTTAAGTTCATATCTGGTAGAATGTATTATTGTAGGTTTGAGGTTGATCCAAACTCTGTTCAATGTTGAGCCATGGATATGCGGTTCATAAGTGTTTGCTTAGGTTGTTCATTTTTTAGGTTGTTGTCAATTTTTAGGGTGTTTTTGTTGTTGTTTTTGCTTTAAGTTAATTGCATTTACATGATTTCTTGTTTTTTTTTTACTGTTGGAGGATGTTAGAGCTTATTTAAGTGCTTATAAATAGGTTATTTATAGGCTTAAAGTAAGGTATCAGGGCTGTTTGTTGTGTCAGCAGTCCTTGGTTGGATTTGATTATTTTTGTGCTTACTTGTTTATATGGGACTGCTTATTAGTTATAGTTGCTTAATTAGTTGCTTTAATTCCATTTTTTTATTTTGTTTCTTCATTTGTATGCGCCATGTGGTGAGATTTTAGTGTAGCTGCAGTTATATGTGCTTTGATACAGCTGGTTTGAAGTTATATGGGTGTTTGGGACTGTGGGTAAGAACCATTTCTGTCATGGGTGTGTTGGTTTCAAAATGCAGCCAAAAATGAAATATTTAAATTCTATATTATTAATTTGGAGCCACATTTTAAAATTATGAAATTTGGAGCCAAATTTCAGCCAAAATTTTTAAAAGTACTTAGGAATTTATGGTTTCCTTATTTGAAAAACTGCCCCATAATGAGCCCTAATTTTACTCCAATAAATCAGGATTCAAGCAAAACAACCAGAACTTCAATTTTTACACCATTATTTACCAATTAAGTTTACTAATTTTCTTTAACACATTACTTCTGACGAATCATGGCAACTCAAACCAATTGTCAGGATGATTTGGTTTATTCTGATCGTGAAAATGATAACCCATTTGGATATGAATCAGAGGCGTATTCAGATGAGGGTGAGGATGCTGAAAACAACCATTCAAATGCGAATGTTGTTAAGAGGGGCATAACTAGGTTAGCTAAGTTTCGCAGGGATTATGGAAAAACCGACGGAATAAAGGTTAGTGTAACCTTCGATGCACTGAATAGGATATCAGGAAAAAACAGGGCATTGTTTTTGAGTTTTTTGGGTGATTTGGTTCGTGAGCATATAGGTGTCAGGATTCTATCCTGGAGGAAGGTTGATTCAGAAGCAAGAGATAAAATGTGGGACGAAATCATGGTACACATATACTTTTTTTTTAACTAGCAGTGGCTTGGCTGTCGTAGGTACAAGGTGTTAATAAGTTTATCTCTGCATTTACATTATGTGCAACTAATTAACAACATTGTGTTAATCTTTGCAGCGATATTTTGATGTTGGCTTGACTGTCCGAAAGCTGATAATGAATCGTCTTGGTCAACTTCTAAGGAATTTCAGAAGGAAATTGACCGAAAACTACATATTGCCCAACCAAAATACCCTTTCAAAACTTAATGAAGTCCCGGAGAAGTATAGTGCAATTATAAAAGCTGAAGATTGGGTAAATTTTGTAAACTACACGGCCACCGAGGAATACAAGGTGTTAATTATTCATTTTTATTCAAGTTCAAATATCTGTCACATTTGATGTTTCCATATATATTAGTTGTATACTATCAGCATTACTACATCTAAACACCTTTTTTATTTTGTGTTGCAAGGTGAAATCAGCTGCATCTAAAGTGGCGCGTTCCAAGTCTGTTTATCAGCATAGAATGGGACGAGGTGGATACGCCCGTGTGATGGATAAAATGGTAACATTATACATTAAACATTTGCATTTAATAGCATCATACTTTCGTTTATATTGGTTTATCTTACAAGTGTATGTATTTGATGTTTATAAGATCGAGAATAAAGAAATTGAACCAGATAAAGAACCACCGCGTGGTACGTTGTGGTTGAAAGGAAGGGTGAATAAAGACGTAGAATTTCACGATGATGATATCAGAACAGTTGGACAAAAAATTGTAAGTTTGACTCATTTTATGATTATGTTTATTGTTAGTTATAAGTTAATACTGATAGTGTATTAGTTAAAACTGATAGTGTATTAGTTAAAACTGTTAGTTATTAATTAATTCTGTTAGTTATAAGTTAATACTGTTATTTATAATTTGATATTGGTAGAATTAAATAACCTATTTCCCATATTGTGTGTGTAGAAAGAGACGGAGGAGAAGATCAAACAAGGAACCTTGAAGCTTGATCATGGCACTGATGCCATGACATTTGTATTAGGTAAGGAAAAGGGAGGATATGCGAGAGGAGTGGGAGGTGGAGTAACCTACAAGAGGTATTTTGATCTGCCTCGAATCAGACAAGCATCTGATGAAAGAGTGGTGTTACTTCAAAGTGAACTTGATGATGAGAGGCGCCAACGTCAAGAAAAAGAGGCGGTAATACAGGATTTGATGAAACAATTGGCTGCACAAAGGGGGCAGTTGCAGTCAACTTCAACTCCATTGACAGAAACGGGAGTAAGACATAAGAAAGTAACATTCGATCTTTTTTTTACCCTTTTAAATACTGCTGCAGTCTTCTTAAACAATTTATATTTCAAGGTGTCTCCGGTGAACATTAATCTTTTAAATAGCAGTGCTGATGAGGATGCCGGAACACGTGTTGCTGGACGTGAGAAAGTTGCGAGCATTGAGAAGTCTAATGGACTTGCAACTTTGGAAAAGGAAATTCAAATAAGTGTAAGTAATAAATCACCCCCCCTGGGATTTTTGAATTCTACATACATTATTTATTTACCGTGTATTATACATATAGGAAACTGTTAAATCTGTCGCATCTAAAAAATCGACTAGATCAAAACGAAAGGATTCTTCACGTCAACTTTCTGGATCACAAGAACAGGAGTCTCCATTAACAGTACTACCACAAGTATGTATTTAAACATTTTCATATGTTCTTTAGTTTAATTAATTACTGATACATATATACATGCAACAAATTATCTTTTTAGGTAATTAAGTGCAGACTGTGGCACTTAAAGAAATCAACTATTATTGCGGAGGGTACCGTGTACAAAACTGATGGAAAACAAATTCTTCATAAAAAACCACTCCCAAAGGATTGCTACAGAGTGTCTATTGAAAAATCTTTAGTGGATGCAGCGTGCATACCGGATGTAGGAAGTAACGGTCTCAAAACAGTTAAGGATGCAGTAGGCGGTTTTTATGCATGGCCAAAGGATCAAGTGGTTTTCGATGAAAAGGTACATAGATGCATGTGTTTTATAAACCTACATATATCATTCTTCATATTTAATTCAGTGTTTGATACCCCGGCTTTTGTTTCCTACAGGTAACACCACAAAGTACCATAAAACTGATTGGTGAGAACAGAACTGCACCTAAATTATATACGAAGCGCTACGTCTCTAGTCATACCATGCAAAAGGAAGCTAAGAAGATCAAGAGTCAGAAGTCGTTAAATTATTGAGAATTTTATTATGTACGACATTACAATTTTATATACATTCCAATTTTATTGTATTTGAATATATTTTTATATATTAGAATTTGTTTTGATATATATTGATTTCTTATATGTGACTAAAAGATTCATATAGTCACAATTATTAACACTTTTTGGTCACAGTTTGCTTAATTCGATGCGTGACTAAATGTTAGAAAGCGCCACACAAACATAAAATTAATGTGGCCATTGGATGAGCAATAGTCACACAAAACACACATTTCTTCACTTAAAACACCATATAGTCACACTTATTAACACTTTTGGCCACTTTATGCTTGATTTGTATGTGACTAAATACCCAAAAGAAACATGCTTTGTGTGACTAAATGTTAGAAAAGGCCACACAAACATAAAATTCATGTGGCCATTGGATGATCAATAGTCACACAAAACTCACATTTCTTCACTTAAAACACCATATGGTCACACTTATTAACACTTTTAGCCACTTTATGGTTAATTGCATGTGACTAAATACCCAAAAGAAACATGCTTTGCGTGACTAAATGTTAGAAAATGCCACACAAACATAAAATTCATGTGGCCATTGGATGAGCAATAGTCACACAAAACACACATTTCTTCACTTAAAACACCATATGGTCACACTTATTAACACTTTTGGCTACTTTATGATTAATTGGATGTGACTAAATACCCAAAAGAAACGTGCTTTGTGTGACTAAATGTTAGAAAAGGCCACACAAACATAAAATTCATGTGGCCATTGGATGATCAATAGTCACACAAAATACACATTTCTTCACTTGAAACACCATATGGTCACACTTATTAACACTTTTGGCTACTTTATGATTAATTGAATGTGACTAAATACCCAAAAGAAACATGCTTTGTGTGACTAAATGTTAGAAAAGGCCACACAAACATAAAATTCAAGTGGCCATTGGATGATCAATAGTCACACAAAACACACATTTCTTCACTTAAAACACCATATGGTCACATTTATTAACACTTTTAGCCACTTTATGGTTAATTGCATGCGACTAAATACCCAAAAGAAACATGCTTTGTGTGACTAAATGTTAGAAAAGGCCACACAAACATAAAATTCATGTGGCCATTGGATGAGCAATAGTCACACAAAACACACATTTCTTCACTTAAAACACCATATGGTCACACTTATTAACACTTTTGGCCACTTTATGATTAATTGGATGTGACTAAATACCCAAAAGAAACGTGCTTTGTGTGACTAAATGTTAGAAAAGGCCATACAAACATAAAATTCAAGTGGCCATTGGATGATCAATAGTCACACAAAACACACATTTCTTCACTTAAAACACCATATGGTCACACTTATTAACACTTTTAGCCACTTTATGGTTAATTGTATGTGACTAAATACCCAAAACAAACATGATTTGTGTGACTAAATGTTAGAAAAGGTCACACAAACATAAAATTCATGTGGCCATTGGATGATCAATAGTCACACAAAAGACACCTTTCTTCACTTGAAACACCATATGGTCACACTTATTAACACTTTTAGCCACTTTATGATTAATTGTATGTGACTAAATACCCAAAACAAACATGCTTTGTGTGACTAAATGTTAGAAAAGGCCACACAAACATAAAATTCAAGTGGCCATTAGATGATCAATAGTCATACAAAAGACATATTTCTTCACCTTAAACAACATATGGTCACACTTATTAACACTTTTTGCCACTTTATGCTTAATTGTATGTGACTAAATACCCAAAACAAACATGCTTTGTGTGACTATACAGTGTTTATGGTCACTAATACGGATTAATCCAACAAAATTTGTACCTAATTAGTCACACATGTTACGGTTTTGGTTACTCTTTTGCAATAGAGACTAAAAAAAAGTCAAACACGTGACCATAGGGTACCTATGGTCGCGCGACCTTTAGTCACACACGGCCGAAAAAACATGTGTGACTATATGTATATCGTCACACATATTCGGTGTGACCAAATCCACTTTTTGTTCTAGTGTTATTGAATTCTTGAAATAAGTATTCTCAAAATTCCTATAGATCAAAGTTAGTTGAAATTATGCCCTGTCAACAAGTATGATTATCATGACTTGAGGCAAAATTCATTAACTAAGAATTATCATGCATTGATCTATTTAGTATTTGGATAAAGGATATTATAAACATTATTATTCAAATGAAATAAAGTATTTTGTTATGTTTATTATTCATTTATTATGATGTTATCCTGTATTTGCATGTTTAAATCCTTGAATAACTTAAGTTATTCAAAATAGTCCGTTGTCGATCAATAACATGGGAATGATATTGAATTAAGACAAATCTGAGTATTAGTTAGAATATACTTGAAAGTATATTGATGCGTAGCATGACTAATTTCAGATGATATTCAATGGATTGGATATAGGACTTATCCCAACCACATGATGGTACTTTATGGATCTTTGTCATTAAGTACATCATGAATATTTATCCTCTGACTTCAGATACCAGAGAAATGTCATGGATGTAGTGCATTTCTGTGAAGCAATCTAACGCTATACGTAACTGGTAGTTATAAGGGTTGTTTTCAGAAGTGTTGCGAAATTTATGAATTCTGCTCGTAGTCAAAACGGGATTTGTTTCCTTCAAATTTATTTTGAAGTATAATACTGTTGGGCCCCTCGTAGGGCTGTCAAGATGTTTGCATGGCCATGCCTAAGGTCTTCTGGAATATGTTCAGAAGAATTGGTAATCTTGATAAATCATATAAAGCGAGAAACAGAATAGTTAATTAAGAAATGAGTGAGATCCATATTCTTATTAACATGGTATTAGGGGTGAGCATGGTTCGGTTTGGCTCGGTTTTTGTATAAAACCGAAACCGAACCGAAAAAATTCGGTTTTTGATTTTTAGAAACCATTCGGTTTCGGTTTTGTGTCGGTTTGGTTTTTCGGTTGTCGGTTTTTTTTCGGTTTGGTTTTTCGGTTTTTTCGGTTTCTATACGATTTATCGAGCTTTGCTTTTTCAAAGTAGATTTGACATATATTATAAAATAGAACCATATCTTAAACCGGTACACTGAAACAATTGAAGGGTGCGTAAACGAAAAAAGAATGATGTTAGAACAAGTTCTTCAATCTTTTGATGTAATTGCACCATCTTCAACAGGAACAACCATTAACATTCAAACTTAATGTGTTCATGTGACATTTGTGTACTTATTTATTTTTTTATTTTTTTTACTTTAAAGCACATTTGTGTTATGTATATTGTTATGAAATAAAATATTAGCAGAGTTATCATACATTTGAAATGTATCATTGACAACGGTAATGTAAAAGGAAGATATCAAAGATAAAATACTTATATTATTTATGAACAACAAGGCAAGATATATTATTTTGACTTTAAATGTCAGTTCGGTTTCTATTGGTCGGTTTTTAAAGCTAAAACCGAACCGAACCAAAAACTTCGGTTTTTTCAAAATATAAAAACCGAACCGTCGGTTTTTCAATCGGTTTCGGTTTTTTTGGTTTCGGTTCTTCGGTTCTTTTCGGTTTAGGTTCGGTTTTTCGGTTTCTTGCACACCCCTACATGGTATTAGAAACAAAAGGATAAGTATGATGATGAATCATCAAATGGTTTTTCCAGGAAACCATACTCGAGTTGTTCTGGGGTCATTGGCGTGTTGCTAGATGCTAACCAATGTCATTACGCATACTAAGATATCTCCAAGTGGGAGCTGTTGGTTTATGGATATATTTAATATGTGTATGACCGGATTCGAACTCGAGACCACGGGATTGCACACTTTACGTATGAGACTCGATGTTTAAATAATTAATATAAAATATTATGTTTAATTATTAAATTCACAATAAACGACTTAAGGAGCGATAAGTTCTTATCGAAAGTGACTATCGGTCGTTAAATGTCAACGGGATATGAAGAAAAGTAAACAAGCCAAGAGACGGTTTTAGGAACCCTCTTTTGGGCTTGTTTTTGGCCGAAACTATGGAATCCCACATCGGAAACCATAGTAAACTTGACATCTACCATAAGGCTATAAATACATTCCCTTGTATTCATCATTTGGTACACTAGATTTCAATAGAGGGCCAAACTTCTTCTTTCTTCCTTATTGTTCTTAGGTCGACGAGTGAATCCCCACTGTAAGGGATTTACGAGTGACCTTGAGCATAACAAAGGTGTTTGGTTATTCTATTGTGATCAAGACCTAGCATTCGCATCGAATCGCTAATAGTACGTGTGTACAAAAACGTGGTGTAACACACTATTGTTACATCAATTGGTTTGAATTGAAAAACGGTAAGGGTCAATTCGTTATGTTTTATGCAAGAGGTATGTTATGTTTTATTTTCAGTTAATTAATTGCTATTACATTTTAAGTCTTCCGCTGTGTACTCTGTGATGTCTACATGTTATTATTTGTATATCATGTATCTTAAACTCAACATCTACAAGTTAAATTGAATAAGATATGTAAATTTTGTTTTGTTTAGGATATTACAAAAGCATGGTTTAATTTGTGGCATATATATATATATATATATATATATATATATATATATATATATATATAGGGTGAGGTTATTGTGAGAACCAAATAAATTGCGAGAACTGCGAGAACCAGAATCAACCAATCAGATTTTTTTGAATATTTATTTTTATTATTTAATTCAGAAGGGTATTAAAGTAAAATTACAATTTTTTTTTTTTTTTTTGCATTTTTTTAATAAAACACGTTTTTTTAGGTCCTAAAAATTAGGAAACTTTTTTTTTAATAATTATTTTTCCATCATGCATGATTTTAAAAGGTAAAATGCACATGTGTTTTTTTTATATAAGGTACATTTACATATATTTTTATTGTTCAATTGCTTTGAATGACAAAACATATATGTATTGTTATTGTTCAATTGCTTTAAAAGGTAAAATGCACATGTGTTTTTTTTTATCTAATGTGTTTTGGCCAAAACTATTTACACAAGTGCATTGAATGACAAAATTAATATTTTACTTGTGCATATACATTTCAAAACAAAAACATATACACAAAATTAAAAATCATGTCACATACAATTCAAATACAAAACTATAAAACTAAAGAATAAATGAAAGTTTCGTTGATGTATAACAATGTCTACTAATCTTCTCGCATGCACTTGTGTCTTTACTCTTTACTTCTTTATCATATCTATTTTCTCGCTAGATAGTATGTACAAAACACATGTGCACTCTTGACATCGTTCATCATACTCGCACCTGTAACCACAACCAATTAATAAACGGATTACTTAATCATAACATCTAACATAACACATATGCACAATTGACTTGTTCACAAGAGGCCATTTTGATAAATTAGTACATCTTTAAAACACAAAACACAAGTGCATCCTTATACCAGAATTAAACAAAAAAACATCCTTATATAATAAATAAAAATATATATATACACATTCAATACATTTAAACTTGTAAAAACACATATGCATAAAAGGTATCAAATTCACCAAAAACTGTAAAAACACATGTGCACTCTCAATAACACATATGCACACTCATTTCATCATTTTAAAAAAGATTTCAAACGCAAAGGATTGTAAATTATAAAACCCTAACTAGATAAAAAAAAAATGAACTTTTAACACTTTATGTAACTTTATCATTCCCATCAGTGTAACGGAATGGAAACCAAAATACAAAATCCTATATAAAATGAGTAAAAAATAAAAAGGACATAAAGGATATGCATAAAAAAGTTATTAAGGATTACGGATATCATCAATAAATTAAATCCTAACATTTTGATTCATAATTTTTCAAGGTTGTAATATGTGAATAATCATCAAACACTTAACAACTATTTTTGAATCTCAATATTGATCCAACCGTAGTATCAAAAAAACATATATTAAAATCTAAAGCACACATTCAATCAATATCATCGAATTTCAAACATATGTTATCAATAATGAACCTACATACTGACATATATTAATTAATCAAGCATATCCACTCAATTAATTTAATACAAGAATTGTTATACAGACTATATATGATCATGCGTTCCTACTTTATTAAGATTGATCCTTGTATCAAATTTTTAACGACTTACCATTTGATCACCATTAAAGATTCAGATCTGAAATTAACACCACATCTCGGTGCTCCATTGGCTATGGCAGTGAATCATGATGATGGTGGTGCTTGCGTGAATGGCATCCGAATTCAAGAGGTTGTGACAGACAAAAGTCGGTGATGGCTAGTTGTATGAAATATGGTGATGATTTCTATGGTGGCTTAGTTTTTTTGTGTGTGGAGAAAACAGGTATTGGTGTGAATCCCAGATCTGAATTTTTATTAGAGTAAATATAGGACGGTTTTTAAAATTGGTGCGTGTACAATTACAAAAATGCCCAAATTTCATTTATTAACTGTATATGGTTTTTGTTTTATTTACCAAATTGCCACAATGATTATCATCCATTGATCTTTTCATCTAAGGGTTTAAAATAGTTCTCGCAGTTCTCGCAATTAATTTGGTTCTGAAAATAACCTTACACTATATATATATATATATATATATATATATATATATATATAGGGCTTTATTTTGAGAACCCTGTTAAGTGCGAGAACTGCGAGAACCCCTTATGTACTCATAGTAATGCATATTGTGCAACATATCAACATGGCATTTTTGAATTATTAAACTTTTTCATTTAATCCAAAAGGGTATAATAGTAAAAGTCAATTTTATATTATTTTTGATTTTTTTAAATGAATTCTGTTTTTTAAAAACAATCAATTTTCGTCTTATTTATTAGTTTTTTTTTTTGCGTCTTTTTTTTTTTTTTTTTTTTTTTTTTCAACATGCATGTTTTAAAACTGATTTAGTGCATATGTGTTTTTATGAATTAATTTTATTTTTTTGGTTTCTGGAATAAATTTTTCGACATACATGTTTTTTAAATGAAAAAGTGCATATGTGTTTTTAGATCATCTTAATTTATAACAACCAAGAACATAATGTTAAACACAAAATTCCATATAGATTGAAATACAATTAAAATACAAAATTATAATAAGAAGAAATACATGAATATAATCTATCTTTACACTTGTGTACTAACAATAATTAACGTAAACGGACATATGTGCACAAAGCATATGTGTTTGAAGTTTCTCATCAGATTATTTTTAAACATGTGTGCATGTATTCCAAAAATATACATGCACGCCTTTCAAGAACATATATGTACTTCCCGTATGTGTCCACGCCTTCAAAGAAAGTCACGCCTAGAAAAAATAATAGCCAAGATTAAAAACTTAAAATAAAACTCAAGATAACATTACATACATGCACAAGCTTAAACTAACAAACACAAATAAACATGAGACAAATTTTTTAATGTATGCAAAACATATATGTTTTATAATTCAAACATAAAACATATATATTTTATACGTAAACATATATGTTTTTATGCGTAAACATATATGTTTTAAACGTAAACGTCTATGTTTTATTCGTAAACATCTATGTTTTATACATAAACATATATGTTTTATACGTAAACATATATGTATAACTCTTTTGTTCAAGATTAAATACTTTTAAAATAAAACTCAAGATAACATAACACATAAGCACAAGCTTAAACTAGCAAACACAAATAAACAAGAGACCAAATTTTTTTATGTATGCAAAACATATATAATCCAAACACAAAACATATATATACATACGTATCCAAACACAAAACGTATATGCACAGCGTCGTCTACTATAATTTTTTATATCAGTCTTAAAAAATTAGTATCTCATTTCAAGTTAGAACCCCAAATTAAATATCAAACGCATACATGATACATGTTAACTAAAGACTCCAAAAACCAAAAACACAACTAGAAAATCAGCAATCCATGTATATGTATCAACTATCAAGCATCATGAACAAAATGATTGTTAACAAAAGGTCAACACATAAGGCATGTACTTCATCAATACGTAGGATTTATTTTAAAAAACATGTATATGTACTCCCAGGTTACATCAAATTCAAAAATGATTGTTAAACTATTTGTTTAAGATGATTATTATAAACAAATTCAAAATCATGTATATGTACTCCCAGGTTAACAATCGTTAGTAAAAATGATTGTTAAACTATTTGTTTAAAATCATGTATATCTACTCCCAGGTTACATCAAATTCAAAAATCATTTTAAAACTAGAAAATCAGTAAATCAAACTATTTAATTATTCAAAAAAAAAAAGAAAGAAAGAAAGTATAAACGCTAGTCTAACGCATATTCAATCCCATAAGATTTTCTATGATTCTCCAATCATAAATAAAAGTGATCCCAAAACACGTCATTTTCCAAACCTCATGAAATACATACGCTTCTTACTATCACTTGCCTTTTTCCTTAGTAACTTTTAACACAAGAAGAATTAAAAAAAATACCATGTCATGATAACTTACGAGGAACAGTAGGATGTCATATAGGTTCAAGAATGTGTTTGGAATTAAGGTGGTGGTTGTATGTAAACCGTGATGGATTGAGAAAATATGGTGGCCTGGTGGGGTGGTTATTAGGTTAAAGTGGGGAAGAGATCGGCTGGGTGAGAGACCTCTAGACACGTATCAGTCACGAACCAAAACCCTCCATTGAATCGAAACCTTTTGATTCTATATCCATGTGATTGAAGGCTTTGAATGAGTAATTGAGAGAGGAGGGGCGGCTAGGGTTTTGTGGAGAAGAAGATGAAGCGTGAGAACTGATTTGGAAAAAAGAAATTATCTGTTAGTATATTGTAACTGCTCCTAATTTTGCGTGGTGTAATTTTTTTTTTTTTATTGAAATCCCATTACTACCCTTTTAACTATGCAAATATTGTCTTTATCTTTCACTTAATTACATTAATGGCACAATTAATTATAGCCATTGATCAAACAATCTAACGGTTTAAAGAGAGTTCTCGCAGTTCTCACACTTAACAGAGTTCTCAAAATAAAGTTACACTATATATATATATATATATATATATATATATATATATATATATATATATAGAGGTTGGATCAAATAGAAAGTGATTTAGGATAAAAAGGATAAAAAGGGTAGAAAATGAAAATTTTATCAATAAACTAGCAAGGGTAGCAAAGGTATTTTACATCCACTTTTAAGATTCATTTAAGCTTCTTTAATATCTCATTTAATTTAAAAAATTTCAATTGCTATCTCACGTCAATTTTTGTTCAAAATACAACTTTTTTTTTCCTTTTAAATAAAACAATAAAGTAAATGTATGTTGTATATGTCAATATATAAAAAGGATGTGTCACTTTACTAAAACGGTGTGCCATTTGTATAAGGATGTGTGTGTCAAGTGTGTCAAAATGTATAATAATGTGTCCGAACAATTAGTTTTGTGTGTCAAAAGACATACTTTGTCATTAAAAATGTGTCATAAAACTTAGTGTGTCACTACAAATGTATAAAAATTTAGTGTGTCAATAATAAGAATTTAGTGTGACACTAGTCACTATAAATGTGTCAAAAAAATTGTTAGTATTTTGATTAGTGTTTTTAACATTAATTTAATCATTAATAAGAAACCATAAAAAAAACGTTTGATTAGTATTGTGTAAGGATGGTTTGAGGATTGATATTGTTCATTAATAAGAAACCATAAAAAAACGTTTTAATTAAATTAATTGTCATTGAATTAAACATGAATGTAGACATTAAATTCGAATGTGGGTAAAATTTTGAAATCTGAATTAAACGTAATAATATTTTGATAGCAAATGCTAAAAGACCATGGTATCCTTCTCAATTCACAATGATACATAATGACACACTAAATTATTAAATTGTCATTAATAATCCAATTAAATCTCATCCATTAATCTATTTTGCATTGATACATCTAATGGTTATAAATCCTTCCTATACTTTTTACCACTAGTAACTTTTTACAATAACCACACTCTATATAGATATATATATATATAATATATATAGAGACTGGAGAGTTAACTGAGAACTGCTTATAATACTACCGCACCTAGAAATCCCAAACAACAACGGCCATGAAAATCCTTGTTCTAATTTGGTAGTATTTATAATGTTTTCGTATACAGCTTCTGATAGAAATTCCGCCACTCAATCCCACAGCCTCGTTAACTCAAAAAACATAGCAAAGCCAGGGTGCAACAGCACATGTGGGGATTTAGTTGTTCCCTACCCTTTCGGTGTCGGAGACAGCTCAAAGTGTTATATAAATGAGGGATTTCGCATATACTGCAATACTTATGTAAACCCTCCAAAGGCCTCTATTTAAGAATCAGATTAACCTCGATAAAACTTATATCTGATTCCACCATTCGGGTTTCCAATGTAGTGGCGAGTAGATGCTATTTTCAAAACGGCACAGTATACAATGGAATCAGAGCCTTTATGAACTATACGGATACGCCGTACACCTTTTCGCAAGTTAACAAGTTCACAGTTATTGGTTGCTATGATTCTGCTTGGCTGACCGCAGTAAGAAAGTCTGGGAACGTGTCTATAGGTTGTCCATACCTGAACAATTTTTTATTTTATTTTATTTTATTTTTAATTTTGATTTTCAGACATCAACGAGTGGGAAGATCCAAGAACCTACCCCTGTAATGGTATTTGCATAAACACTCTAGGGAGTTACAATTGTACCTGTTTATGAGGTACTGCTGGTGATGCAAAGACAAAAAATGGTTGTCAACCTCTTGTTGCTAAGGATGCAAGATGGAAAATATTGATTATAGGTATAGTATCACTCCCATAAGCCTAGCCTTTAAATCCCATCTTTTCAACATGTATTTTTTATCTCAAAAATGAACACATGTTTTCTTCATTTTAAACTGATCCGCACAATGATATTAACTTAAGTCTTTTTCATATTATTTTCACATGTAGCGGTTGTGATCGGCTTATTTGCCATATTATGTGGAGTTACGGGAATTTGCTTTGGAATAAGAAAGAGGAAGGTAATGAGGCTCAGAGAAAAGTTTTTTGAGCAAAACGAGGGGGGGAGAACTTCGTAAAGCCACTGACAGTTATTCTCAAGAGAGAATTATTGGTCAAGGTGCCTATGGTGTTGTATACAAAGGAATTTTGTCTGATAAACGTGTAGTTGCAATAAAGAAGTCAAAAGTAGTGGACGGGAGCCAAGCAGAGCAGTTCATCAACGAAGTCTTGATCCTTACGCAAGTCATCCATCGAAATGTGGTTAAACTTTTGGGCTGCTGCTTGGAAGAAGAAGTCCCTGTACTTGTATATGAATTCATCTCAAATAACACTCTTTACCATCACATTCATCATAGATTGGGTGGAATGAGTTGGTTATCATGGGAGAACCGGTTGAGAATAGCTTCTGAAGCTGCTGGTGCACTTGCATATCTTCATTCAGAAACTATTATGCCAATCATACATAGAGATGTGAAGTCAACCAACATACTATTAGATGATAACTACACCACTAAAATTTCAGATTTTGGTGCATCAAGGTTAGTCCCATTAGATCACGAGCAAGTAACTACTCTTATTCTAGGTACACTGGGGTATTTGGATCCACAATACTACCACACAAGCCAGTTAACTGAAAAAAGTGACATATATAGCTTTGGAGTTGTCCTTGCAGAACTCATAACATGGAAAAAACCCATCGGTGCTGATAGAATCAACGAAGAAAAAAATTTAGCCACATATTTTGTTAATTCAGTTAAACAAAATTGCTTATTTGAAATTGTTGAACCTCGACTCTTACGTGAAGGAACTCTTGACAAGTTACATACACTAGCTGATTTGGTCAAGAGATGCCTTAGTTTACAAAGCCAAGATAGACCTACAATGAAAGAGGTGGCAATGGAGCTAGACGGCTTGAGGAAATTGACTACTCATCCTTGGATTCAACAAACAAGTCAGGAGTCTACAAGCTTAGTCCTCGAAGCTGAGCAATCTGATCTTTACGATGCTCCATTAGTTTCATATGGTCCTAATGAATGGGATTCTTACTCGGGTAGCAGAAACATGGTGTTTGAAGAAAATGAACCACGTTAGTGCTTCTTAGAGTGTGAACTAAGTGAGCATCTCCAGCATGCTTGTTTCCATAATGATTGTTAAGGTTATAGTTGTTCGTATGTAATATTTATCTACAATGGTGGTATTTATAGCTTTCTTGTAGTTCAAGACTTATAATTTGTGACCCGATAATCTTCATCTTTTGCTTATTATGTATTAGTTTAAAACGCCAAGGATTAAAACAAAAGTAAATAACTAACTTGGCAGTTATTTCTGGTAGAAAAACAAAGGGTATGTCGGTTCATAGTACCGGTTCATTACCTATATATATGTATGTATAAACATCGATACAAGGTTAATCAATATAGACATATTTTACTTATTCAATACATTTGCAACTTACATAATCGATCAAGAAGAAAGTTGGGACAACAATTGGCATCAAGAGCAAGGATTTACACATCGAAACAATTTCTGTTTCTACAAAAAAATTCATTATCGAGAAGCCAAGAGACGCCAGAAAAGAAAAGAACACCGTTGTTCTTTACTTTGGCAAGGGACGTTTGTTTTTAATCTTCCAAGAAAAACGAACGAGTTTGGATAAGGAGAAACGTAGAAGAGATAGTGCACAATCTGTTTTACATTAAAGTTGCAAGCGTTACACATCAGACGATATTGGTGTCGAAATTTTGTTGGCAACAACAAAGGGAAGAAAGAAGTGGAGACTTTGTGTAATACCGGTTGGAAACAAGACACAAAGCAAGACGTTGTTGTAGAGGAAAACGTATACGTAGAACGAAAGAAGTACTCAAGGAAAGTGTGTGGAGTTTTGTGTTGATACGACACAAGGACAACAACAACGCAGGAGAAAACAAGACGAAGGACTGTTTTGTTTCATTGAAACGAACACAGAAACGAAGCGACGTTTGGTTCGGTATAATTACCAAGTTGTGGTAACAAGTTTGTGCGTAGGAGACTTAGTGATTTCAATAATGAGATCAAGTACAACAAACACAAAAAAGAAGAACGTGTAGTGTGGTACAAAGAAGTTTTGTTAGTGTCGAATACAAATAAACTCGACAACAAAACAAGAACAAAAGGATTTGAAGAAATAAAGCAAGAAGGATGTGAACAAATTGTAGAATCGTTGGGCACAAGAAAAGTAACAAATTCAAAAGGGAATTCTGTTTTTTGATTCGAAATCAAAAACAAAATGAATGGGAATAACAAACAAGAGTTGGTGAACGTTTTTTACTAAGCGAATACATCTCATATTCATCACAAATTAACGAGGTCATAAGTTTCATTATTTTTGGATTTCAATTCATATTAGAATAGTATAGATCTTATTAGTTTATACTATTAGGAAATCCCGAAAACTAATTATTGATCCTGTAGTAATAAGATTCCCGGAAACTATAATTTTCACATTAGAAAAGGATACCGTACTAAGATAAGTAATCCCATTGAACTAGAAAGTGAAGATTCTAAACACTTTCAAAATGACAACTGATGATATAGTAACCACATCAACTACAATAAAACCCGTAACACCTGTTGCACAATACCAATGCCCTAAGTTGAAAACAACAAACTACACAGTTTGGGCTATACAAATTAAAGTTATACTAGAAGCACATGGCTTATGGGAAACAATAGAAACAAGTTTAGGTACACCAGTTGATGACAAAAAGGATAAGGAAACAACTGGCTTCCTATATCAAGCGTTGACGGAAGATATGATCTTACAAGTAGCGGGTTGTAAGAAGGAAAAAGATTTATGGGATTCGCTAAATAAAAGACACGTTGTACAAGATAAAGTGCAGCAAGCACGCTTACAATCATTGATGATTGGATTTAACTCACTTCAGATGAAGGGAGATGAGAAGGTGGATGCATTTGCAGATAAGTTAAACGCCTATGTCACGAAAGCAAAAGAACTAGGGAAAGCATTAGATGAATCACTTATAGTTAGAAAACTATTAGACTCCACACCCGATAGATTCATTCAGATAGTAGCATCCATAGAACAAACAAGTGATCTAGACGACATTACCCTAGATGAGGTCACTGGAAAACTCAAAGCGTTTGAGGAAAGAATAAAACTCCGGAAAGGAGGTCAAGTTGAAAGCCAGGAGAATTTACTATTTACACACGGTGAACACTCAGATAAAGGAAAGCGTTTTAACAAACGTGGAGGTAGATCGAATTACTCACGAGGAAACTGGCGGAATAATAACAACAGGACTTGAGTAACATAAGATGTTTCAAGTGCAATAAACTTGGACACTATATGAGTAAATGTAGAGCAACATCAACAACCCAGGAACAATCGAACCTTATCTTAGAAGACGATGAACCATCACTATTAATGACTATGCACGAAACCGAACACAAGGAAGTGTTGTTGAATGAAGAACAAATTCAACCAAAGAAATATGCTACAGCAGATGCGAGCATATGGTATTTAGATAATGGTGCAAGTAACCACATGACTGGTATAAAGAGTCATTTTAGAGATATTGATGAAAGCATAACAGGACGAGTACGTTTTGGAGATGGATCGTATGTACAGATAATGGGTAGAGGGTCTATACTGTTAGGTTGTAAGAACCAGGAACAGATAGTATCCGAAGTATACTACATACCAAACCTCAAGAGCAACATACTTAGTTTAGGACAACTTACTGAAATAGGTTGTAAGGTCATTATGGACGGAAACAAGCTGACTTTGTATGATAAGAACAAGAAATTGTTGATGAAGGTAGAAAGATCTAAGAATCGACTCTACAAGATCCAGTTACAGATAGAGGCACCTATATGTCTCTTAGCAAACATAGATAACCAAGCATGGTTATGGCATGCTAGATTAGGTCATCTAAACTTTGATGATATAAACAAGATGACTAGAAAAGGTCTAGTAGAAGGAATTCCTAGGATAAATCATGCAGGGCAGATTTGTGACGCATGTTTATTAGGAAAACACAACAGAACACCATTTCCAAACCAAGCCAAGTTCAGATCAAAGAACCCGTTGGACTTAGTATATGGAGAACTTTGCGGTCCTATTAGTCCAGCAACGCATTCAGGCAAGAAACTCATTTTTCTTGTTAGTAGACGATTGTACACGTTTTATGTGGGCATACTTTCTTACATCGAAAGATGAGGCATTTAGTACATTCAAGGAATTTAGGCAGAAAATAGAGAAATGGAAATGAAGTTGAGAATTAGAATGCTAAGAACGGATAGAGGTGGTGAATTCACATCAAATGAATTCACAAGGTACTGTAAGGAAAACAGAATAGGACGAAAGTTGACAGCACCATACTCCCCACAGCAGAATGGATTAGTGGAGAGAAGGAATAGGACAGTGCTATCAACTACAAGAAGTATGATGAAAGCAATGAAGTTACCATTAACTTTTTGGGCGGAAGCAGTTAAGCATGCCCTTTACATACTCAATAGGGTACCTACGAGGGCCCTGGTAGATGAAACTCCATATGAGGCACTCTACAACAGAAAACCAAACCTAGAAAACCTAAAAATATTCGGATGCACAGCTTATGCAAAAATAACAATACCTCACTTAAAGAAGCTGGACGACAGAAGCATACCATTGGTTTACTTAGGAGTAGAGGAAGGATCAAAAGCATGTAGGCTATATGACCCTATAGCCAAGAAGAAACATGTTAGTAGGGACGTAAAATTTATGGAAACAAAACCGTGGGATTGGAACGAAGATGAAGGAGATACGAACACACAAGACACCTTTTGGGCTAGTTTTGTAGTAGACGGAGTTGACAATAAAAACCTTACACCAGTCAACACAGAAAACGATGACAACACGTATCATGAACAAGATCAGATTCCTGATCCAGTTTCACCAATCACACCACAAGCATACCATTACGACCCACACTCAGAAGAGGAAGAAGAAGCTACTATTAGCTCTATGGAGAACTCAAGAGATAAATTTGATGATACACTCGTACGTGAATGTAGAAACATGTCAGACATATATAGACATGCACGTAGAGTTGAACCACAAAGCTTGCTATTTACGGAAGAAGAACCCCGTAACTACAAGGAAGCATCAGCAGACGGAAAATGGATTGAGGCCATGAAGATTGAATTGAATTCAATCAACAAGAATAATACATGGACTCTTACAACGTTGCCAGAAAATCAAAAGGCAATAGGACTCAAATGGGTTTACAAGACCAAAAGGGATGCAAAAGGGAACATCATCAAATACAAAGCACGCTTAGTAGCAAAAGGTTATGTACAAGAACAAGGGATAGACTTCGATGAAGTATTTGCACCGGTTGCTCGGATAGAGACAGTTCGGTTGATATTAGCATTAGCGGCATATCATGGATGGCTAGTACATCATTTGGATGTAAAATCAGCATTCCTACATGGAGATTTAAAAGAAGAAGTCTACGTTACACAACCTGAAGGATTTATTCAACAAGGAAACTCTGGAAAAGTCTATAAGCTTACTAAAGCTTTATATGGCTTAAGGCAAGCACCAAGAGCTTGGAATGTGAAGCTCGATCAAACATTAAAGTCCTTAGACTTTAAGAAATGTAATCTCGAACAAGCAGTCTACACAAAACGAAACAAGAACTCTACACTTATTGTTGGAGTTTATGTAGATGACTTAATAATCATGGGCACTCCAAGAAAGGAACTAGAATTATTTAAATCCCAGATGGAAGAGAAGTTTGAAATGAGCGACTTAGGATTATTAGCTTATTACCTTGGGATAGAAGTTACACAGACAGGAGGAGAGATTACAATCAAGCAAACAGGCTATATTAACAAGATCATAAAGGAGACAAGTATGATGGATAGTAATGATACGAAGATACCAATGGATCCAGGTACTAAGTTGGTCAAGGCGGAAGATGGTTACTCAGTTGACGCAACTTACTACAGAAGTTTAATTGGAAGTCTCGGGTACTTACTACATACAAGACCAGATCTTAGTTATTCAGTCGGACTACTCAGCAGATTTATGCAAGACCCGATGGATCATCACCTAGAGGCAGTAAAGCTAGTAATCCGATATATCAAAGGAACACAAGAGCATGGCATAATTTACAAGAAAGAAGGCGGCTGCAAGATTACAGGTTACAGCGATAGTAGTTATGGAATCAACACTGATCAAGGAAAAGGAACTACTGGAATAGTATTTTACTTTGGAGAGTCACCCATTACTTGATGTACTTAAAAGCAACCAACAGTGGCACTATCATCATTTGAATCAGAATTCATGGTGGCTACTGCAGCAGCATGTCAAGCCTTATGGTTAAAGAGATTACTTAGTGAATTAACTGGAAATGAAGAAAAGAAGATAACGCTGAGGGTAGATAACATTTCAGCAATAACACTAGTCAAGAACCCAGTTTTTCATGGAAGAAGTAAACACATCGACATTCGATATCATTTCATTAGAGAATGCGTAGAGAATGGACACATCAATGTGGAGCACGTCAGCGGAGAACTACAAAGAGCAGATATACTAACAAAGGCTCTACTAAGATTGAAGTTCACGACGATGCGACAAATGCTCGGAGTTCAAGATTTAACAAGAAGCAACGATCAAGATTAAGGAGGAGAATGTGACCCGATAATCTTCATCTTTTGCTTATTATGTATTAGATTAAGGGTGTTCACGGATTGGGTAATATCCACAGTAACCGAAAACAAAACATCCACTACCAACAACAATAACAAAGCTACTCCCGTCGAAGCAACCAATCTATGTATGGGTCACACGAATCTGTGTACCGTCCAACAATGGATTCATCAACGTCTTCATATTCAAATTATCAAGAATATTCTCCGGTTAACCATATCAATCTTAAGGGTTTTGATTTCGACGACCAATTGTACAACAATCCTAATTTTTATGCTGGAACCGGATCGGGTTATCCGGCTCAAGAGTATCACGGATCGGGTTATCCGGCTCAAGAGTATCACGGTTCGGGTACCGGTTCGGCTCATGGATCGTATCACGATTCGGTCAACCTTGATGACGTAGAAGAAGAAGAATGTCGAGAAGAGACATCACCGGTCAAACCAAAGAAACGAGCTACAAAGGCGAAGAAGAAGGTTGTTGAGAAAGAAGGCAAGAATGATTCGTTGCCTTGGACCAAAGAATAAGAGATCGCATTATGCAACGGTTGGTGTGATGTATCCGAGAATAGTGTAATCGGAAACAACCAAAATGCTAAAGAATTTTGGCAGAAAGTCATTGCATACTTTCAGAAGGAGGTTGCTGGAGAAAGAACGTACAACTCTATCATTACAAAGTGGAAAAATAGGATTCGTCCTAGAGTTGGTCATTTTTGTGCCATTTACAACAATGCTGTCAGGAATTACGGAAGTGGTGAGAATGACCTCACCGTTTATACACGAGCGTGTGATGAATACCAAGTAGTGTGTGGTCATCCGTTTGTTTTGGAGCATTGTTGGCAGATTTTGAGGGACCATTCTGCTTGGAAGGATAATGAGATGCCGGCTTTTTTAAGCCAAGATGAGGGTCGCAAAAAAGCAAGGACTTCAACCGACTCGGATGTGCACTCGGATGTGCCTTCGTTTGTGCCTAATAGACCAACTGGTCGTGATGCCGCAAAGAAGAATAAAAAGAAATCTTCGGAGTCTTCGAAAGCTATGATTATGGAAGGTGTTGCCGAGAAATGGGGCAAGATCAAGTCCAAGGCATTCGGGCAGAAGAAGGAGCTGGCAGACCTGCACTATGGTTTGAAGAAGAAAGAGCTGGAACAACGGCAAATCGAGTTGGAGCTACAGCAACAAAGAGAAGCAAGGGAAGACAAAAAATTAGCACTAGAAGAACGAAAAGTTGAATTAGAGGCTCAAAAGAAATATGATGCAGATCTCATGTTCTATTGCACGCCAATCGACGAATCTTTGCCCGCAATAGAACGCCAAACAATGCAGAAACTCAAAGAGGCGATCAAGGCACGCCACAACCTAAATTTTGAATAAGTGTTGTAATGTTTTAATAAGTTTCGTAATGTTTTAATTTTATTTGAATTATTATGTAACGTTTTAATTATTAATGAAATTTTATTTTGTGTTAAATTTTTTTTTTTTTTTTTTTTTTTTTTTTTTTTTTTTTTTAAATTTGAACTTGGTCGCCCTTACTGGGGCACCTAATCGCCTGAAGGTCGCCGGAGAGAGAAAGCTGACGTGGCAGGGAAAAAGAGGGGGATTGAATCCCCTCATTGGGGCTAGCCTTATGAACCAATCCTTAAAATCAAACACACCTTCCAAACAATCCCAGTTTATCCCCGCCCATCATTAAGACAAGATTCTCCTGAGAGACATCATTTAAAGACTCACTGACGTATATGGCAAGTCTGGTCTTACTAATGATGAATCATGAATATAAGGGGACCGATGTAATGCTTGAGAGAAATATATTTTCATCGAACACAATTTTGCGTACATTAATGAATGTGGGTCTTTAATGACTCAAGTTGTAGTAACTTTGCTAATATCCTGATAATAGCACTGTTCATGCAAAAGTTTGAGATAGTCTAGAGTGTCACAATGAACAACTATAAATTACATGGTAATATGATATATGCCCTCTTTATCACAGGAACCTTATTTGATGTTATAAAATGCGAGAAGTGAGTTACTGTTACGGGTTGAAGGTGGTGGGAAGGGGGATAATATGGCGCTGAGTTGGCGATGGTAAAGACCACCACCATTACATCCGGTTTAATAGAGTCAAGAGGCGTGGGCTCTGTTAAATAGCTATTTGGCAAACGTATCATTTCATGAAGGTATTCATCTTAACACACTGTGTACTCTATCTTGATAGATAACATGTATAAGGTTTCGGATTTTGCTTCTTTAGTTTCTCTAGTGACAAAAAACCTGAGACGCGGATTGTGAATAATCGTAATGCATTTGTTTGGTAATTTCAAGCCACTTATTATATATATAAAAAGAGTCAAAATCACAAAACGAATAGAAAGGACAGAAAATAGCATTACATTGTAAAGCTACATGTTGTCGTAACGTTATTACATGCAGGACCCATTCGAAAAGTAGTAAATATCATGGCACATTCGTTTGGGACCATGGGAAAAATAATTGATGTATTCCGGATCACGGCTTTTAAAAGTATTCTCTAGATGACAAGATCACAAGTTGGCCCAGTCAATACAAAACAACTAGAACAATCACCATCATGACTCACAAGTACGTACTATTCAGGTAACAAGAATTTATAACTGATTACATGTCTAGAAGTTAAACTGAATAGGTTACTGAGTAGTTTTCTAAGATATTACATAAGCATGTTTCATGCCCTGTATATATTTAGTTAGACCCAGGACTCCTCAAAATACTATAGCACATAGTGTTTTTGCAATTGGAGTGAGAACTTAGGTATTTTAGCAGAATTCTCTTTAGTATCGAAAAATCATTTTTTTTTCACCAGGCTAGTGTATGCCCGGCGTTAGCCACAGGGTTATTTGTTTTGGAATATGATCTTTCTGTAATTCAATGAACTTCTGCATTTTGGAAAATTATAAAAACACCCAGCGCCACTGTTTGTAATGATTGATGGTCTTTTTATCATTATCACAAAGGAGGGCCACAATGCAGCTAGGTTGCAAAAATAAAATTTGGAAGCAACCAAAGGAAATTTCATGGAATGTTCATTTGAGACCAGCGAGAAAAATCTTGGGTGTTTTTCCAAGGAAACTTGGAAGTCTTCTATTAAAAAAAGGCGGCTCAGACTATTCGAAATAAAAGATATTTTTCATCAACATGTCTACTTATTCTGGAAGCATGAATCTACGAGTAGGTTAAAATGAAATACTGAGTAACTAGTACGCGGTTCGTAATGAAATGGAATCTATGGAAATTGGTGTGATTTCTTTCAATTAACTAGGACGAGATGGAGCCATTGGCGGGAATAGGCGAGGAAATGTCATCGTCAATGTGTCCTACCAATACGCCCGTCGGTAAATCTACTGGCGAGGACTTTTTTAAAGTTTTGCGACAATCATGTGAGACCCACCCAAAATCTCAGTCAAAGTTATAATCGAGACCCACCACGCCTTTGGTGAGGACATGTCCTCGCCAAAGCCTGATTACTTAATTAATTAGTTACATTTGTGAGATAGCCAAATCTTTCGTTCTAAAAAAAAATAGTGTTAAATTATGATATACTGGTAGTCTTAACTAATTATAATACGTTGATGCATCATGTGATGTGTACAACATATTGATGCATCAATGTATATTTCAATTAAGTCATCAACACTACAATATTATACTCTAAACACCTCCTACCCCTCAATGAAAACTACAATTTAAAAAACTCATTGTACAAACTAAGTAAGCTACTAAAAACAAAAAATAAACAAATAAAATAATAGCAACTAAGCAAAGCTCCACCAAACTTTTGTTATTACTTATAATCTTTAAACAAACTAACTAACGGGTAAAGCTATTGTCAAAAAATGTATAACTGAAATAAATTATAGATTGAAAATACTAAATTACAGGTTATCGGTCGCCGTATCGCGCCGGTACCTTGCTAGTTCTATTTAAGAATAACTGAAGGGTTCAAACCGAAAGTTAAAATAAAACTTATGCTATGAGATTTAAGTTCATTTACATACTAAGCATTTACTTACATAACAAGAGATCAATCATAGTCACTCATTTTTTATATTAGATAACAAATTCACTCACTCTTTTTTTTCACGAAAATTAATATTTCTTAAATCAATAGTCGTTAAACAAAAATATTACACCATTGCGATGAGCATTTAATTATCTTTCTATATACTTGATATACTTTCGATGAACCCTTCTTTTTTTCACATTTTTTTGTCTCTTTTTTTCTTCTTTTTTTGTTGTTGAAACATCCATGAGAAATCCAATGTGATTAAATATTAATTTGAATATCTAAACATGTAATAAACTGAGCATGACTTTTCCAAAAATATTTTAAAAGTTTCACTTTTTTTTTTTTTTTTTTTTTTTTTTTTTTTTTTTTATTTACTTTTTATTTTTTGAAAACTAGACATTCATATTTTTTCAATCATGTATAACACATTATATTTTGAATCGTAGATTAGTCCAATTAATTTATTAAAGATGGATTAAAGACATAATCACATGTAATTTTTAGTACATGTGTTGTTATCACAAGTGATTATAGAAGTTTCATGAATGAACTGATAAAATATATAATTCTAATACAGTGTGTGATATATGATTGTAAGGCCATGAATGTGGGCTTTTCATTGCAAAAAATGAGAAAAGTTTTTGATTTATAGATAAATATTTTTGTCAGTTTTAGTTCATATATTTTCTGTTCAAAATTCGAAATTAGTGTTAAATCACATGTGATATGTCATGTGAATTTCAATACAGATTTTTTTATTTAATTATTATTTATTTATTTATTTATTTTTTATTATTTTTTTTTTGTGTTAAAAATTTCAATACCGAAAATAAAACGTGAAATAAGTGACTAAAAATTATATTAAATAGTCCGTAAAGATATTTAAATGTCCGTCGTTATGATGTAATTTGTTTTGTCTAACAACGGCTCATGAAATAAATATTTAAATTATAAAAACATATGAGATATTTAAATTATAAAAAAATTAATGTAATTGAATTTTTAATTTAAATGTTTATTAATCTCTCTCTTTTTTTGCAATAGAAAAATAAATTAAATGACTGATATTTGTCTTTTAGTATGAGAGAAAATTTTGATATGTAAAATAACTCTCTTCATATTATTAACCTTATATTAAGAGGATTAATGTATTATAGATAAATTTACGAGCTTGACTATCAACCGAGAGTAACGATGCTGTTAATAATTTTTGATAAACAGTATACGTTTGTTGATTTATGTATCATACAAGAATTTCGTTGCCATGCTGTTTTTCGAGAATGCTAAACAATATGTGTTGTCTTTGTTTACTATTTTATCAGAAAATTACTTAATTAAATATAAATATGTCCGGTCTACAAATGACTTATCTTCCGGTAGATTAAATGAAAGCTTGTCTTGTAGACTATATAAAGTTAGTTTTAGAACCCCTTAAATGCTCCAGCACTTGGCAGCCAAAAAGTTATAAAGAAAGCCATGAAAACCCTTGTTTTATTGTGGACACTATTTCAAATGTTTTCGTTTACGGCTTCGGATACGAATTCCATCTCTGACTCATACACCCTCATTAACTCTACAAACCTTGCGAAGCCAGGCTGCGACCGCCGATGCGGAGACTTAATTGTTCCTTACCCTTTTGCTGTCGGCAACAACCCAGAGTGTTATATAAATGCAGGATTTCGGATCTACTGCGACACTTCACTAAACCCTCCAAAGGCCACTATTTTTGAAGGCGGCTACAACTCGATCAAATTGATATCTGATTCCACCATTCGGCTTTCCAATCGATTGGCGAGCAGGTGCTATTCTCCAAATGGCACAATAGACATATCTCCAATCATGATGAGGTTTGGTTTCTGGCCGTACAGCCTCTCGAAAGTTAACAAGTTCACAGTTATCGGTTGCGACAGTTCTGCTAACCTGATATCAGAAAGATGGCCTCTGAATGTTGTGACAGTGTCTACTAATTGTTCGGTCTATTGTTCATATCCGGAGGAGGTTTTAGCTGGCGAGTGTACAGGAAATGGTTGTTGTCAATCATCCATACCCCAGGGCTTAACCGATTACAGAACTAGTGTAAACAATTCAAGCGAGGATACGAAGTATACGAGGTCGTTTAATCCTTGTACATACGCATTTGTTGGTGAGGAGAATGTATTTAATTTCAGTGGTGTGACTGATTTACTTGATACTTCTTTCAAAAAGAGGATCGAGGATACTGTGCCGATAGTGCTTGACTGGGCTATCGGTGATCAACTGAGCCGGAGTTGTTCTGAAGCCAAAGCAAGAAGAGGTTTTGCCTGCCAATCAAATAGCAAATGTGTTAACTCTACAAGGGAAAGTGGTGGCTACCGTTGCGAATGTAATGAAGGCTATGAAGGAAATCCATATCTGTCTCCTGGCTGCCAAGGTATAGTCCGAGTTAATTAATTACATGCATATGTCCTTACATTATCAGTTTTCCTTTTCACAAAATACCCTCAACTTCAATATCTATATCAACTATAAAACAAAATTTGTCAAAGTAAAAAGTCTAACAAGTGAAAAGTTAAAACTAAAAAAAAAAAAATATTGCAAACATATATTTCAAAAATAAACTATTAATAAACATCGAAAACCAGGTTGCCCGGGGCGCTTCAAACCTAACGGGTTGACCAGATTTAATTTTAGCAGTATTTTCGACCCAACTCGTTGGGTTGACCCGGTTTAAATTGACCCATTTTCTGACCAGAACGGTTCAACCGGTTGAACCACACGGGTAGAACTGGGTTTTAAAACATCATATTTAATCCACAAATCTCAAATTTTTATTAATTTTCGTTTATAACCATAAACTTTTTTCTTTATCACTAAAACTATCTATCGCTATAAAATTTGTTATGCACGAGTACACGTCTAGTATAACTAATCTATATTAAAATTTTATAAATTTTTAACGGGAACATACGTCAACTTTGTTTAATTTCATATGTATGAAATTAAACATAGCGTTGTTCATTACTTCAAGTATATCCTAGATGGATTTAAATTCGTAGAAACAATTCATTTTTATGAAATATCCAAAAAGGTTTGTTACAGGCATAGTAATAGTAAATTATTTATAATTAAACCTTGGTCATGTTTTAAAGTATATCCAAGATGGATTATAAATCAAAAGAATTATTTCGTGACATATCCAAAAGGTGTTTAACATGTAAATTTGTTTGTCACATGCATAATAATTGTAAAGGCTCTTAACTGGTGGGAGTTGTCTGCACGTTGCGGTGGGAACAAAATTAATTAACAATATGTATTCGGTTTCTAGATTTTCAATTAATTTATAAATAATTACTTGTTTGTAAAAATCCGTAAATTTACCGGGGGACTGTTACTGAAATTAGTAGGTAACTAAAAAGACTATTTTGTAAATTTTCGTTACACAAATTCTCAAAAATTTAAAATAAGGATTGTTGTTGCAATCGCATTTGACAATGAACTTCAAAATATATTTAAGAACCGTCTCTGCAACGCAAGTATTTAGGGTACGACTGTTGCTGCAATCGCATTTAACGACAGGTAATGAATTTCGAAATTTATTATGAACTATCTCAGAAACGCAAGTTAACCGAAAGGATAAATTTTGCCATTTTTAAAAATATATTGTGGATTTACGGTAATTCCTCAAACAATGCATTAAAAAACAACTATTTTTAAAAAATGTTAGTTATATAATATTTTTTATACATTATTTCTATAATCTTTTATATAATTAAGGAATTACATCATTTCGAAGTGATTTTGTCAATTCATTCTTATTGAAAAAATAATTTGGCCAATAGGAAAGCTCGATTTCGCCACCTAAGCAACATCGTGTGATGTGATTTTGGTCAAAATTAAATTGATTTTGGTCAAACTTTAATAAATTTGATAAAAAAAACACATAAAAATATAGGTGTCAAATTTGTGAAAACAAAAACTTTAAAAAAAATGAGGTAATTAATAAAACTTTAGTGGTTAAATTTTTTAAAAATTATATAGAGTTAAGTGTAAATAAGTCTCAATGTTTTGTAATAACTTTAGATTATAAACAAATACCTCCTCATACTTTATACCCTTTATACTATATATCTTAAAAAATACAATGTATATGTTGTTTTGAAATAACAACATATAAATTTGCATAAGATTATAAGTATCAATTTTTTTACTATATATGTTCAATAAGTACTCATTTATTTCATTTTTAAAAGTGTAACCTATGTGGACACGAGTTTACATTTTAATACGGCTAAATTACTGAAAACGGGAATATAATTATCAAATTGTAAGCACGAGTTACTTTAATATAAAATAAATATACACGATTGTACTTATAACAATGACTTATGTAATTCTTATTTATTTATATAAGGATATCTAGAAAAAACATTTTTAAAAAAACTTCAGGAGTATATTTTTATTAATCAACATGCATATGTTTAGAAATGCATATGTTTGACTGAATTATCAATTAACAGTAAGTAAAATACTCCGTATTAACAGAGAATTCTCAACTTGATATTTGTTAAACATTTTGCATCGGTGCTAACTTGAAGCTCTATTACAATGTTAGTAATGCATCTGTTTGCTGTGTTGCTTAATAGGCGAAACAATAGTTCTCTTTGTGCTTATTGCATGGCTGTGTATAATTTTTCATCTTTTAGCAATTTGTTATTCAATTAACTATCTCGTTGCTAGTTTATTTTAATTAACTATCTCGTTGCTCGTGTCAGAGTTGTGTCGCTTTAAAGCTCACTGCCTTTACATTTCAATATTTAATATGTTTGAGCCAATGGGGACGCTGAAGAAAGATAAACTTGTACCCATTCGAAGCTTACAACTCTGCTTACATAGCAAATTAGAAATTTAAAACGGTATCATAAAGCCTTGGAATATCCAGATCTCACTGATTCAGGGATGAATTTTCACTCTACCTTAATTTAAGTCGAAGTTTGTCATCTAAGGCTCGTAGGAGTTTTACCCATATAGTGACACAAGGGTTGTAGAGAAAATTTTGAACTTTTTTTAACGGAAAATTTATATTGAAAAGCCTAGCATAAAGATAGAAGATTCAAATACCAAACAATGACAAAGAAACACTCCTAGAAGAATGCCGTCTATAACCACACGAAACCATTGAAATATAGAATTAAAAGTGTTACTTTAATTTACCGCCTTTTTCTAATAAAAAAAAGTTACATATATTGACACCTTTTGTGTGTCACTAATAGCTCCATCAAAAACAATAATTTTCTTTGTAGTGATATTTAGTGTTATAAATTACGTATTTAGCTCTCTATGATATGTCATATGTAATGTTTCCCTAATTTTGTTATGTTAAAGATTAGCCAATCGAGGGTTGTGTTCCTTTTTTGCTAGATATCAACGAGTGTGATCGAAAAGAGGTTTTTCAATGCCATGGAACTTGTATTAATAAGCCCGGGAATTACACATGCAAATGTAAAAAAGGCTATTATGGTGATGGCAAGATCCAAAATGACTGTCGTCGTTTACCATTCAGTGTGCTCGGACTCGCAATAGGTATTTACTAGTTCCCTTGAATCCTAAAAATTGGTATTCAAATTAGCAAAACGACAAAACTTTTTACAAATAATAAAATTTAAGTCTGCAAATGTATGTATTCATTGATGATTTCTTGAGTTTTATACAGAAAGTTTAACCATAGTCATAAGAACCATCGCTAGCAAAACCCAATTTGTGATACCTTTTATTGGCACAACTCCTAAAAGCATACTTTTTTTGTAATAGAATATATTTCAAAGACATTAATAAGTATTTAAAGAAAGACACTCTTTTAGTAATGAAAAATATGTGCCCCTCATCACGTACATGTAGTTTTTTTTTTTTTTTTTTTTTTTTATATTTACAATTATGTATATAATTGCCTTTAAAAAAAATCCCTTACAGGTATGGGGATTGGATTCCTAGCATTAATGATGGGATTATCAGTGTTGTACTTTATTGCCAAGAAAAGAAAGATAGCCAAGCTACGAGAAAAATTCTATGAGCAAAATGGAGGTGCGTTGTTGGAAGAGAAATTAAAAACCACAGGTGATATTGGTGTCGGTTTCATGAAAGTTTTTCAATTTCAAGAGCTAAAAGAAGCGACGGACAATTATGCGGAGGATAGAATTCTTGGCAAAGGAGGTAATGGCATTGTTTACGAGGGAACTCTACCAGATAAGTGTGTGGTAGCAATCAAGAAGTCCCAAAGACTGGATCAAGAACAACGGGAGCAATTTATAAATGAAATGGTAATTCTTACACAAATTAAGCACCAAAATGTGGTGCAGCTTCTGGGATGTTGTTTGGAGTCTGATGTTCCATTACTAGTTTATGAGTTTGTCCCTAATGATACTCTTCATCATCACATTCATAATAGAAAAACTGGGATGGGGAGATTGTCATGGGTAAATCGTTTAAGGATAGCACATGAATCAGCGGGTGCGCTTGCTTATCTTCACACAAATGTTAGAATGACCATCATACATAGAGATGTCAAGTCTACTAACATCTTGTTGGATGAAAATTACACCGCAAAAATAGCGGATTTTGGTGCCTCGAGGTTAGTCCCATTGGGTCATGATCAAGTCACTACACTAGTTCAAGGGACCTTCGGATACTTGGATCCTGAGTATTTTCATTCAGGTCAACTAACAGATAAGAGTGATGTGTATAGCTTTGGAGTGGTTCTTGCTGAACTAATAACAGGGCAAAGACCGATTAATATGGAAAGATGTCTTGAGGATAGAAATCTTGCAACATACTTTATCAAGGCAAAGAAGGAAGATCGATTGCATGAGCTTCTTGACCGAAAAATGGTAGAGGAGGCAACTGGTGAGCAGCTAAAAGCAGCATGTGATCTGGTGTACAGATGCCTTAACCAAGTAGGCGGGAATAGGCCTAGCATGAAAGAAGTGACTATGGAGCTTGAATCGTTAAGGAAGCATGACAAACATCCCTGGATTCATCAAGAAGGCTACAATGAAACAAGTAGCTTAATGGGTGAACGTGAAGAGCCTGACCTTTATACTGTTCCTCTTGTAGAATACGGTTCTAGCAGTATCGGAACGGAAGGAATAATGATGCAAGTACAAAATCCTCGTTGATAGCTTCAGGAATGAACCAACCTTCTGTGTACGTGCCATTAAATCCCTATTTCATGTTTCTAGTATCGAACAATGTTTGTTTGTGTGTGTGTTATACAGTACTTTACTGCTTATAGTTCAATTATGTCATTTATAATATGTGTAATTAGAGGTTCCAAGTACAAGATTTATATTTTTGGTAGATTAATTTCCAAGCTTGTAAAAATCCTGGTTTAATTATATTTTTTTCTAAATCTGTGTTGTAACTTTTTGTCTAGTATATTAAGGACAATTTGCAGCGCTCTTTTCTTATATGGCTCGGTTGGCTTCCATGTTCCTGTTGTTGTTATTACTCTCTTAAAACTTTTTAAGACGCATATCTTCTACGTTTTGCACATACTACATGTTAATTCACTAAAAAGGTGTGCAATCCGACGTCATCCATTGACGTAACTCGTTCACCAGTAAGGAATGACGAACTTGCAATAGAAATCAAGAGCATATGCCTATTCTACATGACCACATATATGTTGCAAGTCCTATCAGATATTTCATACTAAAAAGTAATCTACAATTAATTTAATTTCCTCTTTATTTTGGAGGAAAAAAAACACAAGAACTTTCACAGAAGTTTAATGTCAGAAAAGAAAACTGAAAAATCACCTTCAAAAACGCAATACATAAAGAATAAATTTGACATGGCACATATAGAATTTCATGGTACATTCGTTTGGGACCAATAAGAATAACATAAGTGTCGATCAAGACTTTTGAGGATAACATCACAAAGTGTCCAGTAGCTAGAATAATCTACTGTGTATTGCTTTAAACTAAACGGAGCCACCAGTTAGTTGAAATACAAAAACTAAATTTCGAAAGCAAACAAGATAATGTTCATATGATAGATATTCATTTGGGATCGATAAGAAAAATATTTGGTGTTTTTTTCTCACGACTATTGAGAGTCTTCTCTAGAGGACAAGATGATCATGTGATCAAACCCAAAAGCATAGAAGAACAATCACCATCACGAATACTATTATTCTGATCACAGGAATCTTAACTGATTACGTGTCTACTGTTGGTTTATGGATATATTTAATATGTGTATGACCGGATTCAAACTCGAGACCACGAGATTGCACACTTTACGTATGAGACTCGATGTTTAAATAATTAATATAAAATATTATGTTTAATTATTAAATTCACAATAAACGACTTAACGAGCGATAAGTTCTTATCGAAAGTGACTATCGGTCGTTAAATGTCAACGGGATATGAAGAAAAGTAAACAAGCCAAGAGACGGTTTTAGGAACCCTCTTTTGGGCTTGTTTTTGGCCGAAACTATGGAATCCCACATCGGAAACCATAGTAAACTTGACATCTACTATAAGGCTATAAATACATTCCCTTGTATTCATCCTTTGGTACACTAGATTTCAATAGAGGGCCAAACTTCTTCTTTCTTCCCTATTGTTCTTAGGTCGACGAGTGAATCCCCACTGTAAGGGATTTACGAGTGACCTTGAGCATAACAAAGGTGTTTGGTTATTCTATTGTGATCAAGAACTAGCATTCGCATCGAATCGCTAATAGTACGTGTGTACAAAAACGTGGTGTAACACACTATTGTTACATCAATTGGTTTGAATTGAAAAACGGTAAGGGTCAATTCGTTAAACCACATAAACCCTAATTAGGGTTCTTGAATTGAAGATATTTAGCCAATTGCAAGTGGTATGTTAAGTTTTATTTTCAGTTAATTAATTGCTATTATATTTTAAGTCTTCCGTTGTGTACTCTGTGATGTCTACATGTTATTATTTGTATATCATGTATCTTAAACTAAACAGTGGCATCACGAGCCTTGTATAACAAGTAATTAATTACTGAAACACATAATTAAAATAAACATGATTGTGTTATTATTTGTATGCGTAGATCTAGGGTTTGCAAAACCTAAACCCTAATTTTAGGGGGGGGGGGGCGTTTTTTTGGTGCCCTAATTAGGGTTTTGTAAATTAAAGTTTTAATTGGATTAGAAACCCTAGGATGCATGCAATTTTATGTGTATTGCGTAACTCTGTTTAATTGCATTAATTGTTAAGTGTAATTTATGTCAATGATAATTACATGCATGCTTTATCATGGATCTGCTTTTATTGTATGTTTTACTTGATTAAGTGATATACACTAAATATTATGATAGATCTAAAATTGGGGAAGACCACAATAGTTATTATTTAATCAATTATGTGCTATGTGGTATATATTTAATTTTGACTTACGCAATCGATGAATCGTTGCATGTGGCTCACCTTGTACATAGATGAAAACGGGTGAAATTCTTAATTAAATATATACATATTGACAGATCTAGAATTGATTATTAATAGGATTTATCAAAAAGGTTTGCATGTGGCTATTTGATATGAATGACTTATTTTTTGTTATGCATTCATTGTTTATTTGTTTATTATTTTTTAAAATACTTGCTTGTTGTTATGTGTAACAAGGGTATTTTGATAAGAAAATAAACTGACCTAAACAATTGTGAAACATGTATTTTTAAGCATAGTAATCATAATCGTTTAAATTGATTGGTGACTTTGGTACAAATGGTCTGAACGGCTCACCCACTAGAATGAACTATAAAGGGGTTAATAAAGAAGTGCGCACAGTCACACTGAAAGGATGTCTAAGGTTATGCTTTAGCGCTTACCTGGTCCTCTGCCCCCTGTAAGTTCGAATAGAGCTACTTAGTAAGCCATTAAATGTGCAAGCTCATCTTAAGGGCAAATTAGTTTTAATTCCATGCGCCACTTCGGTGGTAATTACCCGAAACACTAAGTGTTTACACTTATGCAAAAGTACGGTATAATGGATGATAATTAACACTAAATTCCTTGATTGGTGAATCCAATACCTCGATTAAAGTTTGATGATGAAAATCTTAAACATTAAAACAAGGATATAAATGTTTTAATAAAAACCATGCTGCGAAGATGAATGCATGACATCTTTGTACATATTTGATTTGACATCAAAATTATTACCCTTAATTTAAGTTATATGCCATCCAATGAAACGGAAACACCTGAGATTACCTTTTATTTGCGTGAGAACGTGATTTAGATCGTAATTAAAGGGTAAAATATCCACGTGACGTGAGAACGGGCATGGATGATTTTGCAGTTTCTTAAGTTGGACAACTTAATTGAGCTTTGTAGTGAGAACTGACAACTCAATGCATAAGATGGGGATAAAACATGTTTACATGGCAATTGAAATTGGCTAAATGTAAATCCCATAAATCTAGGAATTGCAATTTGAAAATTGGCAGTTGAGGCTCGACTCGTACCATTTTGAATAATTTCATTACTAGCAGATCAACTGATGTGATGAAACTATGTCAATTTGGATCCTAGTTTTTCAGTGAAAATTAAATGGTTATATGTTTATGAACCATGGGTATTTAATTTTCTTGAAAAGGTTAATTATCGAAAATACTAAAATTGAATTTTGTAATTCTTTTGAATGTATAAATGCAACATTTAACCGTAAACGAGGTTTAGTCTTTGATTAGTAAATTGATCCATTCTGATTTCAAACAAATGTTTGATCGAGAATAATTTTACCGAAAAGACAAAACAAAGTCTCTTTTCCATGAGAGAAGAATGAGACTCAATCCTATTCCTTTTCATGAATGAGAAAGGTATTATAGGAACATTTGAATTGTCTAAATTCTAATGTAACTCATAGCAATGAATTGCACATCATATTTTCCATAAAGATTTCATTACCCTCATTTGGTGAATGAATCCTTTTGTAACAAACATGAATGTTGGTTAAGTGGAAAACATGTATATGAGTTACTAAATTAGAAGCTAGACTAATTACCGCGAAAATTGGTAAAAGGCAAACTAGCTTTATTTATCTAGTTGTTTTGCTTTAACCTTTAAATGTGCTACATACCATTATGGGCATGGTAGGCTTGTTAAGGAAGAAATTGCATACCCAATTTTTCCAGTTAATAACATTGATGGATAACCTATCATTCATAAAGTAGAATACACCTTTTAGTACCTTAGTAATGATTACGTATGGTTCTTAAAGGTGTAGGAAAGTTAAAAGCAAGCAAGTTGTTTTCACTGGTTATGAAACATTTAAAATGTTGTCAAATTCAGTGGGAGCATTGTGTTGCATTACTGAATAAGAAGTTGTTGAAACGATTTCTAATTCAGTGGGAGCTACAAGCCTTATTTGCTGTGTAGTAATCTAAATTATCTCTTGAATATCATGTAGATAATTACTTTCCAATTGTAGGCACTTATGTTTTTTAAGGATTGTCATGTGCGTTTCCTTACTAAACAATATAGTCCTACATCTACTTGTTATATATATGATACAAATCATATTAATCAAATAAACGAATGTGTATCGTGTTGTTTATCTGCTACATGATGTTGTTCCATGCACAAGTGGGAGAAATCTTTATTGTGTGCAAGGTACAACACATATAAAGATTTCTCCCACTTGTGCATGGAACAACATCATGTAGCATATAAATATGATTAAAATGGATTCTCTTGACCGCAAGGTAAGAGAGTTACGTTCTAATAGGAATTATACATTTTAATGTGTATGATTGTCCTATTCAGAACATGTGTCAAGATGATAACAAATACTACTTTAAATATTTATGTCATTCAATATTTAAGTAACACTTGTAATTACAATTTACGTTACATGAGAACGTGAACTAGATTGTAGCTCAAGGTAAAATATCCACGTGTCGTGAGAACGAGCATGGATGATTTTTGCAGTTTCTTACGTTGAACATTTCATGGAATGACATAATTAAATGAAGTAATCTAATACTACTTTGAATTTAAGTATTCGTTGAATGACTTAAATATATGTAGTAAATATTAACTTGAAATATTAATTGAAACCCAAGGTGGTGTTCATAATTACTTTAATTATACATGTTTATGACTTCTTTGTAAAGTCACAAACATGAAGTCTTTTAATACGAGACTTTCAATATAAAGTAATACGTTAACTTGCTATGTTTTAAGACATATGCATGAAGTCAATGGTAAATCAATGACTTACAACGTATAGTGGGATTATAACTGGTATGTCTTTTGACTTGGTCAAGAATACTTATGTTATAATACATGCAATTGACTTGGTAATTCTATTGTACCATTAAGTTTTACTTTGTTGGTAAATAGATAAGCCAAAGGTAGATGGTTATCTTAAATATTGTTAGATTATCTTACAATATTAATTCTAATAAAATACCATAGTTTTATGGTATGTTCAGTTAGAAGAATCAAAATCTATCGGCATGTTTGATTCAAGATAACTATAGTTTCTTCCACATGTTATCAAGGTTAGAAGATTGAGTATAGTTTGAATATACTCAATAAGACTCCAACCTAGAAGATTGATGAGACACCATTTGTTTATGGAATGTGATGAATCACATTAAGTCTTATAATTAAGTTCTGAATTTGTTAAACTACTTGTAAAGTGGGTTGTAACAAACTAAAGTCTGGAACTGTCAATGTTTTGTAATATCCCAAAAGAGAACAATGTATTGTTGCTCTACTTGCTAAACTATTTAAAGGTAATCTTTAAATTAAAGGCAAATGGGAGTTTTGTTTAGATCTTGAAAGATTAAATTACAAAATACATAATCTTCTAAAATACACTAGCAAATATCATGAGGAGGTTAAACATGTAAATGATAGACCTCAATATGATGGAATTGTCATTCATAGATCCGTAAGGATATCTCAGATATTTAATATGCTGAGGATTATAAGTTACAGGATCATGGTAAGCCTGTTAATCATGATGATGAATTTACAAAATGTAGAATTGTGGTAAATCAATCATACTATGAATTTTGAGATGCTGTCCATAAAGATAATCAACTTTAGATACTTGGTTTATCTTGATGAAAATGAGTTTCTTCAAAGGATGGAAACCCTAGTGGTTTAAATCTTTGTGTATAAATCATATGGACAATATTGTACACATATTTAATGCATGTCTAGTGATAATAATATTAATCATATTTAAGCAATTAACTATGATTGAATATTCTTTCTAGATACATTAAATAGAAGTATAAAGATTATAATTGTCATACTTAGTTTCATTGATATGAAATTTTGACAATGAATATAAAAACTCTTTGTTGTGGAATTACTTTTGCGAGGACGATAATTAATACAAAGTAGTTTTATGAATTCAAATAATCTTTGAATATGTACATACTGCAAGAATTCGTGAATGGAAATATGCATGCATCTATGAGATGATTCTTATGTTTAATATTAAATCCATGTTTGATTTAATAAATTAAAATAAGATAGCTCATAAGTATTCCTGAAAGCTAGTGGGAGTATTATTTTTAAATCTTATATGTTGTATGGGCAACTACATTCCACCTAAATTAAGTTTTAGTTGGGAATGAAACTCCGTTTGTAAGATTTGGAAATAAGACATACAACCTTGGAATATATGTTTATTATTATAAATATATGCGGTAAATAAATGAGTCTAATAGAACATGATGGATATGTAATGAGATCTTAAAGTCTAACTTGAAGATTCATCATGTACATCATGTTGTAAGATTGGTGTGTCATGCTTGATTACAAGATGATTAGACAACATTGAAAGTTGTTAGTGTAATAAATATTTTAAAGGAATATGTTTGGATTTAGAATCACATTCCACAGTCTGGATATGCTCCTAGATTCTATGGATGAAAATATAGCAATTGTTTCATAATTGTCATTGCCAACAAACTTGAGTTTTGGTAGGCACCAACATTACACTATAACTGTTCAAAGTTTACGGACATTTAAAGATCATATTGTTGTACACAATGATGCTAGTATAATTCAGATGACACTCAATTCTAGTCATGGTATCATTGATGATGACTAGTTATGCTCAACTAAGAGCATAGTTGCATTATACATTATAGAATAAAGAATACTTTAAACTTTAAAGTTTTGAAAGATGATTGTCATAAAAGGTGGTTCAGGTTGTCACGCACCTTATGGAATGATATGAAAATATCAAAATATGTGTAAACACATACAAGAAATTCACTTATTGAATTCTTGAAATAAGTATTCTCAAAATTCCTATAGATCAAAGTTAGTTGATATTATGCCCTGTCAACAAGTATGATTATCATGACTTAAGGCAAAATTCATTAACTAAGAATTATCATGCATTGATCTATTTAGTATTTGGATAAAGGATATTATAAACATTATTATTCAAATAAAATAAAGTATTTTGTTATGTTTATTATTCATTTATTATGATGTTATCCTGTATTTGCATGTTTAAATCCTTGAATAACTTAAGTTATTCAAAATAGTCCGTTGTCGATCAATAACATGGGAATGATATTGAATTAACACAAATCTGAGTATTAGTTAGAATATACTTGAAAGTATATTGATGCGTAGCATGACTAATTTCAGATAATATTCAATGGATTGAATATAAGACTTATCCCAACCACATGATGGTACTTTATGAATCTTTGTCATTAAGTACATCATGAATATTTATCCTCTGACTTGAGATACCAGAGAAATGTTATGGATGTAGTGCATTTCTGTGAAGCAATCTAACGCTATACGTAACTGGTAGTTATAAGGGTTGTCTTCAGAAGTGTTGCGAAATTTATGAATTCTGCTCGTAGTCAAAACGGGATTTGTTTCCTTCAAATTTATTTTGAAGTATAATATTGTTGGGCCCCTCGTAGGGTTGTCAAGATGTTTGCATGGCCATGCCTAAGGTCTTCTGGAATATGTTCAGAAGAATTGGTAATCTTGATAAATCATATAAAGCGAGAAATAGAATAGTTAATTAAGAAATGAGTGAGATCCATATTCTTATTAACATGGTATTAGAAACAAAATGATAAGTATGATGATGAATCATCAAATGGTTTTTCCAAGAAACCATACTCGAGTTGTTCTGGGGTCATTGGCGTGTTGCTAGATGCTAACCAATGTCATTACGCATACTAAGATATCTCCAAGTGGGAGCTGTTGGTTTATGGATATATTTAATATGTGTATGACCGGATTCGAACTCGAGACCACGGGATTGCACACTTTACGTATGAGACTCGATGTTTAAATAATTAATATAAAATATTATGTTTAATTATTAAATTCACAATAAACGACTTAACGAGCGATAAGTTCTTATCGAAAGTGACTATCGGTCGTTAAATGTCAACGGGATATGAAGAAAAGTAAACAAGCCAAGAGACGGTTTTAGGAACCCTCTTTTGGGCTTGTTTTTGGCCGAAACTATGGAATCCCACATCGGAAACCATAGTAAACTTGACATCTACTATAAGGCTATAAATACATTCCCTTGTATTCATCCTTTGGTACACTAGATTTCAATAGAGGGCCAAACTTCTTCTTTCTTCCCTATTGTTCTTAGGTCGACGAGTGAATCCCCACTGTAAGGGATTTACGAGTGACCTTGAGCATAACAAAGGTGTTTGGTTATTCTATTGTGATCAAGAACTAGCATTCGCATCGAATCGCTAATAGTATGTGTGTACAAAAACGTGGTATAACACACTATTGTTACATCAATTGGTTTGAATTGAAAAATGGTAAGGGTCAATTCTTTAAACCACATAAACCCTAATTAGGGTTCTTGAATTGAAGAGATCTAGCAAATTGCAAGAGGTATGTTACGTTTTATTTTCAGTTAATTAATTGCTATTATATTTTAAGTCTTTCGCTGTGTACTCTGTGATGTCTACATGTTATTATTTGTATATCATGTATCATAAACTCAACATCTACAAGTTAAATTGAATAAGATATATAAATTTTGTTTTGTTTAGGATATTACAAAAGCATGGTTTAATTTGTGGCCTATATATATATATATAATATATATAGAGACTGGAGAGTTAACTGAGAACTGCTTATAATACTACCGCACCTAGAAATCCCAAACAACAACGGCCATGAAAATCCTTTTTCTAATCTGGTAGTATTTATAATGTTTTCGTATACAGCTTCTGATAGAAATTCCGCCACTCAATCCCACAGCCTCGTTAACTCAAAAAACATAGCAAAGCCAGGGTGCAACAGCACATGTGGGGATTTATTTGTTCCCTACCCTTTCGGTGTCGGAGACAGCTCAAAGTGTTATATAAATGAGGGATTTCGCATATACTGCAATACTTATGTAAACCCTCCAAAGGCCTCTATTTATGAATCAGATTAACCTCGATAAAACTTATATCTGATTCCACCATTCGGGTTTCCAATGTAGTGGCGAGTAGATGCTATTTTCAAAACGGCACAGTATACAATGGAATCAGAGCCTTTATGAACTATACGGATACACCGTACACCTTTTCGCAAGTTAACAAGTTCACAGTTATTGGTTGCTATGATTCTGCTTGGCTGACTGCAGTAAGAAAGTCTGGGAACGTGTCTACAGGTTGTCCATACCTGAACAATTTTTTATTTTATTTTATTTTATTTTTAATTTTGATTTTCAGACATCAACGAGTGGGAAGATCCAAGAACCTACCCCTGTAATGGTATTTGCATAAACACTCCAGGGAGTTACAATTGTACCTGTTTATGAGGTACTGCTGGTGATGCAAAGACAAAAAATGGTTGTCAACCTCTTGCTGCTAAGGATGCAAGATGGAAAATATTGATTATAGGTATAGTATCACTCCCATAAGCCTAGCCTTTAAATCCCATCTTTTTAACATGTATTTTTTATCTCAAAAATGAACACATGTTTTCTTCATTTTAAACTGATCCGCACAATGATATTAACTTAAGTCTTTTTCATATTATTTTCACATGTAGCGGTTGTGATCGGCTTATTTGCCATATTATGTGGAGTTACGGGAATTTGCTTTGGAATAAGAAAGAGGAAGGTAATGAGGCTCAGAGAAAAGTTTTTTGAGCAAAACGGGGGGGGGGGGGGGGGGGGGGGGGGGGGGGGGGAGAACTTCGTAAAGCCACTGACAGTTATTCTCAAGAGAGAATTATTGGTCAAGGTGCCTATGGTGTTGTATACAAAGGAATTTTGTCTGATAAACGTGTAGTTGCAATAAAGAAGTCAAAAGTAGTGGACGGGAGCCAAGCAGAGCAGTTCATCAACGAAGTCTTGATCCTTACGCAAGTCATCCATCGAAATGTGGTTAAACTTTTGGGCTGCTGCTTGGAAGAAGAAGTCCATGTACTTGTATATGAATTCATCTCAAATAACACTCTTTACCATCACATTCATCATAGATTGGGTGGAATGAGTTGGTTATCATGGGAGAACCGGTTGAGAATAGCTTCTGAAGCTGCTGGTGCACTTGCATATCTTCATTCAGAAACTATTATGCCAATCATACATAGAGATGTGAAGTCAACCAACATACTATTAGATGATAACTACACCACTAAAATTTCAGATTTTGGTGCATCAAGGTTAGTCCCATTAGATCACAAGCAAGTAACTACTCTTATTCTAGGTACACTGGGGTATTTGGATCCACAATACTACCACACAAGCCACTTAACTGAGAAAAGTGACATATATAGCTTTGGAGTTGTCCTTGCAGAACTCATAACATGGAAAAAACCCATCGGTGCTGATAGAATCAACGAAGAAAAAAATTTAGCCACATATTTTGTTAATTCAGTTAAACAAAATCGCTTATTTGAAATTGTTGAACCTCGACTCTTACGTGAAGGAACTCTTGACAAGTTACATACACTAGCTGATTTGGTCAAGAGATGCCTTAGTTTACAAAGCCAAGATAGACCTACAATGAAAGAGGTGGCAATAGAGCTAGACGGCTTGAGGAAATTGACTACTCATCCTTGGATTCAACAAACAAGTCAGGAGTCTACAAGCTTAGTCCTCGAAGCTGAGCAATCTGATCTTTACGATGCTCCATTAGTTTCATATGGTCCTAATGAATGGGATTCTTACTCGGGTAGCAGAAACATATGGTGTTTGAAGAAAATGAACCACGTTAGTGCTTCTTAGAGTGTGAACTAAGTGAGCATCTCCAGCATGCTTGTTTCCATACTGATTATTAAGGTTATAGTTGTTCGTATGTAATATTTATCTACAATGGTGGTATTTATAGCTTTCTTGTAGTTCAAGACTTATAATTTGTGACCCGATAATCTTCATCTTTTGCTTATTATGTATTAGTTTAAAACGCCAAGGACCAGACCTGTTAAAACAAAAGTAAATAACTAACTTGGCAGTTATTTCTGGTAGAAAAACAAAGGGTATGTCGGTTCATAGTACCGGTTCATTACCTATATATATGTATGTATAAACATCGATACAAGGTTAATCAATATAGACATATTTTACTTATTCAATACATTTGCAACTTACATAATCGATCAAGAAGAAAGTTGGGACAACAATTGGCATCAAGAGCAAGGATTTACACATCAAAACAATTTCTGTTTCTACAAAAAAATTCATTATCGAGAAGCCAAGAGACGCCAGAAAAGAAAAGAACACCGCTGTTCTTTACTTTGGCAAGGGACGTTTGTTTTAAATCTTCCAAGAAAAACGAACGAGTTTGGATAAGGAGAAACGTAGAAGAGATAGTGCACAATCTGTTTTACATTAAAGTTGCAAGCGTTACACATCAGACGATATTGGTGTCGAAATTTTGTTGGCAACAACAAAGGGAAGAAAGAAGTGGAGACTTTGTGTAATACCGGTTGGAAACAAGACACAAAGCAAGACGTTGTTGTAGAGGAAAACGTATACGTAGAACGAAAGAAGTACTCAAGGAAAGTGTGTGGAGTTTTGTGTTGATACGACACAAGGACAACAACAACGCAGGAGAAAACAAGACGAAGGACTATTTTGTTTCATTGAAACGAACACAGAAACGAAGCGACGTTTGGTTCGGTATAATTACCAAGTTGTGGTAACAAGTTTGTGCGTAGGAGACTTAGTGATTTTAATAATGAGATCAAGTACAACGAACACAAAAAAGAAGAACGTGTAGTGTGGTACAAAGAAGTTTTGTTAGTGTCGAATACAAATAAACTCGACAACAAAACAAGAACAAAAGGATTTGAAGAAATAAAGCAAGAAGGATGTGAACAAATTGTAGAATCGTTGGGCACAAGAAAAGTAACAAATTCAAAAGGGAATTCTGTTTTTTGATTCGAAATCAAAAACAAAATGAATGGGAATAACAAACAAGAGTTGGTGAAAGTTTTTTACTAACAAGGCAAAGCGAATACATCTCGTATTCATCACAAATTAACGAGGTCATAAGTTTCATTATTTTTGGATTTCAATTCATATTAGAATAGTATAGATCTTATTAGTTTATACTATTAGGAAATCCCGAAAACTAATTATTGATCCTGTAGTAATAAGATTCCCGGAAACTATAATTTTCACATTAGAAAAGGATACCGTACTAAGTTAAGTAATCCCATTGAACTAGAAAGTGAAGATTCTAAACACTTTCAAAATGACAACTGATGATATAGTAACCACATCAACTACAATAAAACCCGTAACACCTGTTGCACAATACCAATGCCCTAAGTTGAAAACAACAAACTACACAGTTTGGGCTACACAAATTAAAGTTATACTAGAAGCACATGGCTTATGGGAAACAATAGAACCAAGTTTAGGTACACCAGTTGATGACAAAAAGGATAAGGCAACAACTGCCTTCCTATATCAAGCGTTGACGGAAGATATGATCTTACAAGTAGCGGGTTGTAAGAAGGAAAAAGATTTATGGGATTCGCTAAATAAAAGACACGTTGGACAAGATAAAGTGCAGCAAGCACGCTTACAATCATTGATGATTGGATTTAACTCACTTCAGATGAAGGGAGATGAGACGGTGGATGCATTTGCAGACAAGTTAAACGGCTATGTCACGAAAGCAAAAGAACTAGGGAAAGCATTAGATGAATCACTTATAGTTAGAAAACTATTAGACTCCACACCCGATAGATTCATTCAGATAGTAGCATCCATAGAACAAACAAGTGATCTAGACGACATTACCCTAGATGAGGTCACTGGAAAACTCAATGCGTTTGAGGAAAGAATAAAACTCCGGAAGGGAGGTCAAGTTGAAAGCCAGGAGAATTTACTATTTACACACGGTGAACACTCAGATAAAGGAAAGCGTTTTAACAAACGTGGAGGTAGATCGAATTACTCACGAGGAAACTGGCGGAATAATAACAACAGGACTTGAGTAACATAAGATGTTTCAAGTGCAATAAACTTGGACACTATATGAGTAAATGTAGAGCAACATCAACAACCCAGGAACAATCAAACCTTATCTTAGAAGACGATGAACCATCACTATTAATGACTATGCACGAAACCGAACACAAGGAAGTGTTGTTGAATGAAGAACAAATTCAACCAAAGAAATATGCTACAGCAGATGCGAGCATATGGTATTTAGATAATGGTGCAAGTAACCACATGACTGGTATAAAGAGTCATTTTAGAGATATTGATGAAAGCATAACAGGACGAGTACGTTTTGGAGATGGATCGTATGTACAGATAATGGGTAGAGGGTCTATACTGTTAGGTTGTAAGAACCAGGAACAGATAGTATCCGAAGTATACTACATACCAAACCTCAAGAGCAACATACTTAGTTTAGGACAACTTACTGAAATAGGTTGTAAGGTCATTATGGACGGAAACAAGCTGACTTTGTATGATAAGAACAAGAAATTGTTGATGAAGGTAGAAAGATCTAAGAATCGACTCTACAAGATCTAGTTACAGATAGAGGCACCTATATGTCTCTTAGCAAACATAGATAACCAAGCATGGTTATGGCATGCTAGATTAGGTCATCTAAACTTTGATGATATAAACAAGATGACTAGAAAAGGTCTAGTAGAAGGAATTCCTAGGATAAATCATGCAGGGCAGATTTGTGACGCATGTTTATTAGGAAAACACAACAGAACACCATTTCCAAACCAAGTCAAGTTCAGATCAAAGAACCTGTTGGACTTAGTATATGGAGACCTTTGCGGTCCTATTAGTCCAGCAACGCATTCAGGCAAGAAACTCATTTTTCTTGTTAGTAGACGATTGTACACGTTTTATGTGGGCATACTTTCTTACATCGAAAGATGAGGCATTTAGTACATTCAAGGAATTTAGGCAGAAAATAGAAATGGAAATGAAGTTGAGAATTAGAATGCTAAGAACGGATAGAGGTGGTGAATTCACATCAAATGAATTCACAAGGTACTGTAAAGAAAATGGAATAGGACGACAGTTGACAACACCATACTCCCCACAGCAGAATGGAGTAGTGGAGAGAAGGAATAGGACAGTGCTATCAACTACAAGAAGTATGATGAAAGCAATGAAGTTACCATTAACTTTTTGGGCGGAAGCAGTTAAGCATGCCCTTTACATACTCAATAGGGTACCTGCGAGGGCCCTGGTAGATAAAACTCCATATGAGGCACTCTACAACAGAAAACCAAACCTAGAAAACCTAAAAATATTCGGATGCACAACTTATGCAAAAATAACAATACCTCACTTAAAGAAGCTGGACGACAGAAGCATACCATTGGTTTATTTAGGAGTAGAGGAAGGATCAAAAGCATGTAGGCTATATGACCCTATAGCCAAGAAGAAACATGTTAGTAGGGACGTAAAATTTATGGAAACAAAACCGTGGGATTGGAACGAAGATGAAGGAGATACGAACACACAAGACACCTTTTGGGCTAGTTTTGTAGTAGACGGAGTTGACAATAAAAACCTTACACCAGTCAACACAGAAAACGATGACAACACGTATCATGAACAAGATCAGATTCCTGATCCAGTTTCACCAATCACACCACAAGCATACCATTACGACCCACACTCAGAAGAGGAAGAAGAAGCTACTATTAGCTCTATGGAGAACTCAAGAGATAAATTTGATGATACACCCGTACGTGAATATAGAAACATGTCAGACACATATAGACATGCACGTAGAGTTGAACCACAAAGCTTGCTATTTACGGAAGAAGAACCCCGTAACTACAAGGAAGCATCAGCAGACGGAAAATGGATTGAGGCCATGAAGATTGAATTGAATTCAATCAACAAGAATAATACATGGACTCTTACAACGTTGCCAGAAAATCAAAAGGCAATAGGACTCAAATGGGTTTACAAGACCAAGAGGGATGCAAAAGGGAACATCATCAAATACAAAGCACGCTTAGTAGCAAAAGGTTATGTACAAGAACAAGGGATAGACTTCGATGAAGTATTTGCACCGGTTACTCGGATAGAGACAGTTCGGTTGATATTAGCATTAACGGCATATCATGGATGGCTAGTACATCATTTGGATGTAAAATCATCATTCCTACATGGAGATTTAAAAGAAGAAGTCTACGTTACATAACCTGAAGGATTTATTCAATAAGGAAACTCTGGAAAAGTCTATAAGCTTACTAAAGCTTTATATGTCTTAAGGCAAGCACCAGGAGCTTGGAATGTGAAGCTCGATCAAACATTAAAGTCCTTAGACTTTAAGAAATGTAATCTCGAACAAGCAGTCTACACAAAACGAAACAAGAACTCTACACTTATTGTTGGAGTTTATGCAGATGACTTAATAATCATGGGCACTCCAAGAAAGGAACTAGAAGTATTTAAATCCCAGATGAAAGAGAAGTTTGAAATGAGCGACTTAGGATTATTAGCTTATTACCTTGGGATAGAAGTTACACAGACAGGAGGAGAGATTACAATCAAGCAAACAGGCTATATTAACAAGATCATAAAGGAGACAAGTATGATGGATAGTAATGATACGAAGATACCAATGGATCCAGGTACTAAGTTGGTCAAGGCGGAAGATGGTTACTCAGTTGACGCAACTTACTACAGAAGTTTAATTGGAAGTCTCGGGTACTTACTACATACAAGACCAGATCTTAGTTATTCAGTCGGACTACTCAGCAGATTTATGCAAGACCCGAAGGATCATCACCTAAAAGCAGTAAAGCTAGTAATCCGATATATCAAAGGAACACAGGAGCATGGCATAATTTACAAGAAAGAAGGCGGCTGCAAGATTACAGGTTACAACGATAGTAGTTATGGAATCAACACTGATCAAGGAAAAGGAACTACTGGAATAGTATTTTACTTTGGAGAGTCACCCATTACTTGGTGTACTCAGAAGAAACCAACAGTGGCGCTATCATCATTTGAATCAGAATTCATGGTGGCTACTGCAGCAGCATGTCAAGCCTTATGGTTAAAGAGATTACTTAGTGAATTAACTGGAAATGAAGAAAAGAAGATAATGCTGAGGGCAGATAACATTTCAGCAATAGCACTAGTCAAAAACCCAGTTTTTCATGGAAGAAGTAAACACATCGACATTCGATATCATTTCATTAGAGAATGCGTAGAGAATGGACACATCAATGTGGAGCACGTCAGCGGAGAACTACAAAGAGCAGATATACTAACAAAGGCTCTACTAAGATTGAAGTTCACGACGATGCGACAAATGCTCGGAGTTCAAGATTTAACAAGAAGCAACGATCAAGATTAAGGAGGAGAATGTGACCCGATAATCTTCATCTTTTGCTTATTATGTATTAGATTAAGGGTGTTCACGGATTGGGTAATATCCACAGTAACCGAAAACAAAACATCCACTACCAACAACAATAACAAAGCTACTCCCGTCGAAGCAACCAATCTATGTATGGGTCACATGAATCTGTGTACCGTCCAACAATGGATTCATCAACGTCTTCATATTCAAATTATCAAGAATATTCTCCGGTTAACCATATCAATCTTGAGGGTTTTGATTTCGATGACCAATTGTACAACAATCCTAATTTTTATGCTGGAACCGGATCGGGTTAGCCGACTCAAGAGTATCACGGTTCGGCTCATGGATCGTATCACGATTCGATCAACCTTGATGACGTAGAAGAAGAAGAATGTCGAGAAGAGACGTCACCGGTCAAACCAAAGAAACGAGCTACAAAGGCGAAGAAGAAGGTTATTGAGAAAGAAGGCAAGAATGATTCGTTGCCTTGGACCAAAGAAGAAGAGATTGCATTATGCAACGGTTGGTGTGATGTATCCGAGAATAGTGTAATCGAAAACAACCAAAATGCTAAAGGATTTTGGCAGAAAGTCATTGCATACTTTCAGAAGGAGGTTGCTGGAGAAAGAACGTACAACTCTATCATTACAAAGTGGAAAAATAGGATTCGTCCTAGAGTTGGTCATTTTTGTGCCATTTACAACAATGCTGTCAGGAATTACGGAAGTGGTGAGAATGACCTCACCGTTTATACACGAGCGTGTGATGAATACCAAGTAGTGTGTGGTCATCCGCTTGTTTTGGAGCATTGTTGGCAGATTTTGAGGGACCATTCTGCTTGGAAGGATAATGAGATGCCGGCTTTTTTAAGCCAAGATGAGGGTCGCAAAAAAGCAAGGACTTCAACCGACTCGGATGTGCCTTCGTTTGTGCCTAATAGACCAACTGGTCGTGATGCCGCAAAGAAGAATAAAAAGAAATCTTCGGAGTCTTCGAAAGCTATGATTATGGAAGGTGTTGCCGAGAAATGGGGCAAGATCAAGTCCAAGGCATTCGGGCAGAAGAAGGAGATGGCAGACCTGCACTATGGTTTGAAGAAGAAAGAGCTGGAACAACGGCAAATCGAGTTGGAGCTACAGCAACAAAGAGAAGCAAGGGAAGACAAAAAATTAGCACTAGAAGAACGAAAAGTTGAATTAGAGGCTCAAAAGAAATATGATGCAGATCTCATGTTCTATTGCACGCCAATCGACGAATCTTTGCCCGCAATAGAACGCCAAACAATGCAGAAACTCAAAGAGGCGATCAAGGCACGCCACAACCTAAATTTTGAATAAGTGTTGTAATGTTTTAATAAGTTTCGTAATGTTTTAATTTTATTTGAATTATTATGTAACGTTTTAATTATTAATGAAATTTTATTTTGTGTTAAAAATGTTTTTTTTTTTTTTTTTTTAAATTTGAACTTGGTCGTTCTTACTGGGGCACCTAATCGCCTGAAGGTCGCCGGAGAGAGAAAGCTGACGTGGCAGAGAAAAAGAGGGGGATTGAATCCCCTCATTGGGGCTAGCCTTATGAACCAATCCTTAAAATCAAACACACCTTCCAAACAATCCCAGTTTATCCCCGCCCATCATTAAGACAAGATTCTCCTCAGAGACATCATTTAAAGACTCACTGACGTATATGGCAAGTCTGGTCTTACTAATGATGAATCATGAATATAAGGGGATCGATGTAATGCTTGAGAGAAATATATTTTCATCGAACACAATTTTGCGTACATTAATGAATGTGGGTCTTTAATGACTCAAGTTGTAGTAACTTTGCTAATATCCTGATAATAGCACTGTTCATGCAAAAGTTTGAGATAGTCTAGAGTGTCACAATGATATATGGCAATATGATATATGCCCTCTTTATCACAGGAACCTTATTTGATGTTATAAAATGCGAGAAGTGAGTTAGTGTTACGGGTTGAAGGTGGTGGGAAGGGGGATAATATGGCGCTGAGTTGGCGATGGTAAAGACCACCACCATCCGGTTTAATAGAGTCAAGAGGCGTGGGCTCTGTTAAATAGCTATTTGGCAAACGTATCATTTCATGAAGGTATTCATCTTAACACACTGTGTACTCTATCTTGATAGATAACATGTATAAGGTTTCGGATTTTGCTTCTTTAGTTTCTCTAGTGACAAAAAACCTGAGACGCGGATTGTGAATAATCGTAATGCATTTGTTTGGTAATTTCAAGCCACTTATTATAGCATTACATTGTAAAGCTACATGTTGTCGTAAAGTTATTACATGCAGGACCCATTCGAAAAGTAGTAAATATCATGGCACATTCGTTTGGGACCATGGGAAAAATAATTGATGTATTCGGGATCACGGCTTTTAAAAGTATTCTCTAGATGACAAGATCACAAGTTGGCCCAGTCAATACAAAACAACTGGAACAATCACCATCATGACTCACAATTACGTACTATTCAGATAACAAGAATTTATAACTGATTACATGCTATGTTGCACGGAAACGTCGTCGGGGTACCGTCTCCCGTACCGGAAACGTTTCGGAAACGGGAAACGGCTAGAAACGCCTGGAAACGCGTCGGAAACGTTTTCGTAAAAAAAGAAACGTTTCATGTAGACTGGAAACGCGAGGTGTTGAGAAGGAAACGTTTGGGACACGTTTCTGGGAATTTTAAACGCGTTTCTGAGCCTGATGTTGAGAGGCGGACCTATGTGTATGTAAGGTGGTTCCGGAAACTACCTTAGACATGAAATTTCTTTAGAACTGTGTATAAAAATGTTAGGACTTACCTTGAAAATATGTGATGAACCACCTTGTATATAGATTAAGAAAGAAAGGAAGAAAGGAATGAAAAGAAAGAAAACAATCGGAGATAGAGTTGCCGGAAATGATGTGGTATGATGAAGAAGAAGGTGATATTTTACTTTTTCTCTGGGTAAAAGTATATTTGTTTTATTGGTCATTTACTGTAGCATACGGGGAATTGTATTTCTTTGTGTGGTGTAAGTGAACCCACGTCTATTTTTTTATTTCTTTTACCCAAGTATAGTTTGTGTTTCATTATGAGAAAATAGAACCGTTATTAGTTCAGCTAGTTTAAACTTCTAAAAATTCCACTTTGAATTAAGTTTTTTTCACCCTTTCTTTTTTAATCTATTGCTTAAGACGTTAAGAAAAAGTTACTAGAGTCTATATCTTGTCGTTACATATTACGCGTAAATACCCGTATATAAAGCAATGTATGTTGGATTTTTATTTATTTTATTAATAATTATATATAAAATTATATAAAATATACAAACGTTTCTGGCCGTACCCGTTTCTTGAATTTTGAAACATCGGCGTTTCTAAGTACCCGTTTCCGTATCCGTCCCCATGCAACATAGGTGACCAATAATAAAAGAAAAGCAATCAATTATAAAAGAAAAATATTTGTCTTATATTGTCTATTTCGTTCACGCAATTTAAACCACTATATGTCCTATGAATATCTTGTTAGAAAGTAGAGTTGAAGATGGAATAGGTATACAAAGTTTCATGGTCTCACGTCTACTAACAAAATGGGAACATATAAACGGGACACGTCTATAATGTCTATAATGTCGCACAACCATCAAAATATATGTCGACTAAAAAGGATATGAACCAAAATTTATGGAATATACTTAGAGCCCCGGGTACAGTCAAACCGTAGGCTCGGCTAGCCAATCAGCCCAATCTACGGTGCTAGGAACAACACTAGGCCTCGACTCGTCGGGTTGGCGCCGTGGTCACCGGCTCATGCCATCAATTTTTTTTTTTTTTTTTTTTTTTTTTTTTTTTTTGTGTTTGGGTGTTTTAGTGGAGTATATGTGGACCTATGACACCACTTTTACTTCATAACACCAATTTTGTATCAGGAGAAGTGTTTTGGTGTCATGGTAAAAGTTGTGTCATGGGCAAAAAATGCCGAGGTGAAACCACTTTTGCCAATGACACCACCTCACAGCACCAACAACGGTATTAGTGTAGTGTGCTTCCAGTTTAATGTTTGATTTTAGGGTTAATGGTCTAGAAAATATACAAACTTTCCACTTTTTACTATTGTGACAATAAACTTTTTTTTTTTCCTATTGTAACAAAATAACTTCTTAATGACTACTATTGTAACCAAATGGCACAGTTAATTACCACTTAAGTTGGCAGTTAATTACCACAGTAATTACCATTTGGTTACAATAGTAGTCATTAAGAAGTTATTTTGTTACAATAGGAAAAAAAAAAGTTTATTGTCACAATAGTAAAAAGTGGAAAGTTTGTATATTTTCCAGACCATTAACCCTTGATTTTACTATATACATACACACGTACATGTTAACATGACTACATTTTAGAATAGTTTCATTTACGCAATGTTTGTTTCTTGTTTCAATATACTAAAAAGGTTTTGATAACTAGTTTAAGGTCTTATTGTGTTTTCAAATAACTCAATGAATCAAATATAATTTTTCACGTACATCAAAACTAGTTTCAGATCTTGAATTATTTGAGGTATGGTTAAACACTTCACGAGTAAGTGCAATAAACTTATTCAATGGATAAATTTTCGAGTGATCGAAAGATAAAATTTTGAAACAATTGAATATGTGATCATCACAACTTCAAACTACATAAACACTATATTTTGTCATCTGTTTTGCTAGAACTAATCTGTCCAAACATTTTGTCCCAGAATAATATAATGTTTTCAGGTACTTGCCGTCTTCCAAGCTATAAGAGAAATTGAAAGGCTGGTCGTTGCTGAAAACTCATATGAATTCTTAATTTTATTGTACTTTTTATTTATATTTATTTATTTTGTGTCTGTATGTGTGTGTTATGTATTTCTTGATTCTTTTGAAAGAAAAACATATTCTGAAAGCTAATAAAGAAACAATAGATTCGCAAAAATTCATTAAAATCTGTATATCTTGATTCCTTTTATTAGAATGCAAAAAATGATTACCGTGAATGTTTACCAGAAAAAAGAAAATGATGTGCTAAATAAATACGTGTACGATCAACATAAAAGATTTCAGATAAGTAAATGCTTAGAGAAATCACAGGTTCTCTTAATACAATGCATAAAAATTTGCAATCTTTCATTATTAGAGCCAAACGATATATAATCTTTTGTTATCCAAACTTGTTACCTTCATGTTTCATGCTCTAACTCTTGCATTATTTATTTCTTTTCATGTAAATAAAATTTCTTTTGCATAATATATAATAGAGAGTGTTGGAATCACTCCTAAACCTTAATCAAGTGTTAGTGATTCAAATGTAATAGTTAGCTTAATTATGGCCTTTATGTTTGTTTTTAACCTTTAGCTTATGAAGAAGACCCATGAGCTTAGGCCCATGTCCATTAAGGAAAGGATGGGAACTAGGAGTGTTGCCCTAGCTTCCCTCCTATAAATACTCTTGTATAACCCTCACTTGAGGGTTGGTTGTTCAATTTATTTCTTACTCACATCTCTACGCATAACCGTATTATAACTTAGTGTGTGTGTGTTTGTTTATTGTTCAACCTACTCTATCTCTTCTCTATTTCTTGTATTGATGCTTGTGTTGAAAAACTAGTGACCTTACAGTGGTATCAATCGCCTACTAGTTGGGTGAATCGTATTTGTTTTTGAAGTGGGTTTCGGTCCTACGCGTAAAACGTACGAGATACTTTGGTTCGCTTAAAAACGTATTTTTTACACTTTTGAATCCAAGATTCTTGTACTTTCAACGTTTTAAGGTGTTAAAATAACTATTTTTGGCAAAAAGTTTCAAACTTTATGCGTGGATCATTGTTTTTCAACTAGTTTTTGTACGAGGGTTTTATCCTACGCGTAACCGTTTTAAGAGCTTTGGATCATCAAGTTTCACACTATTGTGTTCTTTTGGTGTTATTGAAGCTATTTCATCACACAAAAACTGGTTTAGAAACATCTTTGGGCAAAATCAATTTTACGAGTAAAGCTACGCGTATCAAAACCCTAATCTTACGCATAACTTTATCCTTGGTTTGATCTTCAGTTTCGTGGTTTACTCCGTGTTTTCTTGCTTGGATAAGCCTGAAAATACGTCGAATTTGGATATCTTTTGCACTGTGATAGTGTAAAAGATCATTTGGGCAAAACCCTAAAATTACGCATAAGCATAAAGCTTAGGCGTAGAAAATCCTACGCATAAGATTTAATCTTACGCCTAAGCTTAGTCTTACGCATAAGGTAATCCTACGCCTAAGTTTTCTACGCCTAACTTCTTGTTTTATGCATAACTTTAGTGTTTTTTTCCTAACTTACGCGTAAGCTAAACCTACACGTAACTCTTGCTGTTACGCGTAACTTTGGTGTTTTTACGCATAAGTCCTACTTGGTTTATTGGGATTTCTACGCCTAAGGATACTTCATCAACAAAGGTTCATTCAACTACAAAGATCCATTTATACCAACACAAGTTTTCAACATGTCACAACCACCATACTCTAACTATTTCCCTTACACTTATTCTTAACGTCAACAACAACTAAGTCCACAACATCAACAATGGAATCAACAACAAGCAATTTATCAACAAAAATTTAATCAACAACATACTCCACAACTTGCTGCAATTCCACAACCTCTAATGGTTCAACCACCACCAAGTCTTCAAGTTCAATCCTACACAAATGAATTCAATCAACATCCAACAAGGAACACTATGAAGGAACCCACTTGGTTTGCAAAGATGTGTGAAGCTTTAAGCAGCCAACAATCAATTCATGAGGCTGGATCACTTGATAGACCTCCAATGCTCACTCCAGGAAACTACGATCAATGGGTGATAAGGTTCTTTAGGTTTTGCAATCTGAAGAAGCCATATGGAAAGTTCTTAAAGAAGGTTATCTTGGAAGGTCTATTTCAGATGCCTACTGTCATTGTACCCGGAGATCCAACTGCTAATCCACCAAGAGATGAACAATCGAACATTGCTATTGTTGCAGACTTGAATCCAGATGAACTTCTACACTATGAAGCTGATTAGCTTGCAATGCAATATATCCTTTTAGGATTACCAAACCCAATTCTTTGAAGTGTTGATGCTTAGAAGACTGCAAAGGCAATGTGGGAACATATTCATCTACTTATGGAAGGATCTGCACTCAATCAGGAGGATATGGAATCCAAAATTTACTTGGCTTATGAACACTTCATGATTGAACCTGGAGAGACACTATAGTCTTATCATCATCGATTCTCAGACATCATAAATGATTTGGATAAACACAACATCATCATGCCAAGAATTGCAGTTAATACTAAGTTCCTGAGTAGTCTTGGTCCTGAATAGGAGAAGTATGTCATTTTTCTCTGTCAAGCGAAGAACATGCATCATTCTACATACGGATTGTTGTACGATTACTTGAAGCCTCATGAAAAGGAAGTTGATAGAGATAGGATTCTCCGTGCTCAAATTGCTCCACCTACACATCCGAAAAATCAACAACTTGCCTTGTATGCTCAAAACAGTTATTCTCCTCAACCAGCAACTCAACCAACTGCTACAATCACACCATATGATCCTTCACAACAACAATCTCAACAAACTCAATTGGTTCCATACAACAACAACAATGCTCAAGCACTTGTCAGTTAAGCTAATGAGGAAACCGATCCGTTCGAAGCATTGCAACAAGGATTTGTTATGATTGCTAATGCTTTTGGCCGTTATACCAACAAATCCAACAATCGTATTCGTTCCTCATCTAACAAAAAGAATCAGGCTGTTGTGAACAATGGACGAGTTGAGGTTCAGAATCGTGGTTATGGTCGTCAGATGAGCGGTGGTCAAGGGTTTAATGTTGTGGGTAGGAATAACAACAGAGCTCAAGTGGTGGAACAAGGAAATGCTCAGAATGGGTTGAATGGTCTTCGATGCTACAACTGCAATGAGAAGGGACACCTGGCTAATGCATGCCCAAAGCTGAGGACTAGGGGCAGTGCTTATCACAAAAAGGCTCTTCTTTTGGCTCTTAAGGATGAAGCTGGTGGAACTCTTACAGACAAAGAACAGAGCTTTATGGCAGATGCAGACTCAGATGATGATATGGAGGACTTGCAGACCAACTCAGCAGTTATGTTGATGGCCAATATGCAAGAGCTACACATGAGTGAAACAGGCCCAGTGTATGACACTGATGGCTTGTCTCAGGTACCCGAACAAACCATACTTATCTCTGATCTAATATCTCCACCAACATCTGAATCCGGCAAGGCTCAGAATGTTCAAAATGAGTCATACACATTTCATTCCGACGATTTTCAATTAGACCCCCTAGTTACATTTAACGATCAAGATGACAATATGGTTTCCTTTGATAATCAAATTGACTCCGTGGTTAAACTTAAGGATCTAAATAATGATCATGTTGTGACTCACGTTGAACAAGCCGAACTTTTTCCTCTTCTAGATTTTGCTCGTTTAATTCAAGACCAACAAACCATAGTGGAAGAATGTCGTGCGATAAATCAGGACTTAAAAAGTAAAAATGCACTGTTAACCAAGGATTTTGAAGGTTTAAAAATGCAACTCAACTTTTTCAAAGCTCAAGAAAAACGTGAAAAAGGTTTTGAAGCCGCTTTTGCTAAATCTCATCAAAACGAAAAATATTTAGAGAGACAGATGCGTGATCTAGCCGCTTCGAAGAATGCTTTGTTGTCTGAAATAGAACAACTGAAACATGAACATAAAAAGCAAATTAACGCTCTCACCTTAGAAAATCAAAAAGCTAAGGCTGAGTTGTTAACTTGTCAAAAAAAAGTTCTCTGCATACAAAAAGCATTCAACGAATCGAATAGATGACTATCCGGAAGAAATTGTTGGTTTGCAAAACAAGCTTAAAGAGTTTAAAACTGTTGTTTATAAACATGGTGAGTCAGTAATAGCTATTGAAAAGTTTACTTTAAAACCCAATCCAAATGGATATGGACCGAATCTGGCTGATTACAAACCTAAGCTTTCTCCCAAAACATTTAAACCAAATCCTGAAGTTTCCAGTGCAGAATATAAAATTGATGATTCTGTCATGACTGTTGTTGAATATCATCGTCAAGAGGAATTAGATGCAGAAGACGAGAGTCGATCAAAATTAGAAAAAGTTATTTACAACAAACCTTTTACTTATTCACAAGCGGTCACTTTCGTCCAACCAAAGGATTCTTCTAACACACCAAGGGTAATCATAAAAACTTCTGAGTCTTCTAATGTTAATCCCCAACCAGATTATGCACAAACTTATGGTCCTTTACCTTCCATCAGTGAAGTAAATTCAAAACCTGAAAATCGCAAAATTCTTAGATATTTTGACCTTTTCATGGTTGACCTCAAAACTTTACAACATGAGATAGAATATCATTCTGAAATCAAAGTTCAACATTTTCAATCGCCTCTGGCGCGAGAACAAAGAGACATTTTTCAGAAAAATATTTTACCTAATGTTAAAAATTTGAAAAATAGTGCATTATCTTGGGAACGGGACTTTCATAAGGAACTTGGATTGATGAAGGTCGTTTTCGAGAAAACAAAAACATCCATTTCTAATACTAAACGTAAAAAGAAAATGTTGAGAAAAGATGTTGATCGACTCTTGGAAGATGTTATATGTGCTGATATCCATAATGTTGTGTTATTTAATTCTTTGCCACATGCATCTGATTATATCTCTTCTGATATTGTTGATAATGTTGTAACTGTTGAGAATTTTGATAATGTGCATCAGATCGAGTCTTTAAAAGCTGAAAACGAACGATTGATTAACGAACTTTCAAATGCAAAACGCCGTCTTCAATGGTGTCAAAAAGATTGTCAAAATCGTGAACTTGCTTTGCAAAACAAAATCAACCAGTTGCAATCTAAATCGTTTAATCCAAAATTTGAGCAACTGGATGATCAAAACGTGTCTTTGAAATGTCAAATCTCTAAATATGAACAAGAACTTGTAAAAGTTAAACAAGAATATGGTGTCATATTTGATTTACTTAAAAAGACTCGTGATGAAGCATCAAACGAGCTTGATCATTTTCTTGCCCACACTAAGGAAGTCATGAATTTTTCGGGAAATCTTCGTTCTGAAAATCAAGAATTGGTGCACACTATATTTAAGCTAAGAGAAATGTTAGGAAAGTATGAACAACTTCCGCCTACCGTGATTAAGAGAATAGCACGAGTAACACTTAGTAATCGTGAACCTAGAATCCCTACTGCCAAATCACAAGTTGCTAACGTGCTTCCTTCTACTGAAACAGGAATAGTTGCGTCTTTTCCAAACGTCCGCACTTCACAGCCTAGGAGCAGTACATCGAAGAATAGGAAGTTGCGACCTAAGAAAAGATCAATAAGGAATGCTAAAGTAGAAGAACACCATAGGACTATGAATAAGACTCACGTTGCTTCCACTATAGATATTGCGTCTGGCAAATGTAATAGAAATAGTGATGTAACGAATGCTAAACCTTTAAGTACTTTTGATATTCAGTCTGATGCACCTTGTGTTATTTGTCGTCAAAGTATGAATTCTGATTGTCATGACAAATGTGTTGCTAAAGCTATGATATCTCGTTTAAGGAATCCTAAGAATCGGAATACCTCTAGGCCCACTAATCATTCTAAGTCTGTGCTTGGTAGACCGCTTTCTTTAGATTCTAAGAAACGCATTGTTGTCCCTGTAGCTCCAGTTACACCTCCAAAGAATGTAGTACCACCTAGTGCATTCACCCAGACTAAAGCAAATAGTAGTTATATATGGTAGAAATGGATATATAACACACTAGGATTTAAATGGATGCCTAAAGTCATTAATGTGTGTATGTCTACTATACCTGCTCAGGAACCCTATAACATTTCGGGTTCTACATCTACTTCTATTCCATCTGTGTCGTCTGTGTGTAACGCAGGTGATACAGATCATTCTCTGGATTGTTGATAGCAGATGTTCCCAACATATGACAGGCAACCTTAAACTGTTATCAAACTTTAATGCAAAGTTCATTGGCACTGTCAGATTCGGGAATGATCACTTCGCAGCTATCATGGGCTACGGAGACTATATCAATGGGAACATCGAAATAAGCAGGGTTTACTATGTGGAAGGCCTCGGTCACAATCTGTTTTCAGTAGGTCAGTTCTGTGATGGAGATTTGGAGGTTGATTTCAGGGAGAAATCTTGTTTCATTCGTGATCTACAAGGAAACGATCTTATGTCTGGCTCGCGTACTTCTAGTCTTTACACTATATCTATGCAAGACATGGTTGCTTCATCTCCCATCTGCTTACTTTCAAAGGTAACATCAACAAAATCCTGGTTATGGCACCGTCGTCTCTCACATATAAAGTTTAAAACCATCACCAACCTTGCTCGACTCAAACTAGTTGAAGGACTCCCACGATTTCGGTATTCTAAAGATCACCTTTGCTCAGCTTGTGAACAAGGGAAAAGCACTCGTGCTCATTTTCCTTCAAAGGTGGAACACAGCTCTCAGCATGTGCTTCATCTTCTTCACATGGATTTGTGTTGCCCGATGCGCGTGCAAACGATCAATGGAAAATGCTACATCTTAGTAATTGTTGATGACTATTCACGCTGGACTTGGGTCTACTTTCTTCGAACCAAAGACCAAGCTCCAGAGATGATTATCACCTTTCTCACGAAAATACAGGTTCAGCTCCGAAACACCGTCCGACAAATCAGAACAGACAGAGGAACTGAGTTTGTTAACCAAACTCTTCGTGAATTTTATGAGAAAGTGGGAATTAAGCATCAGACATCTATTGCACGTACACCTGAACAAAACGGAGTTGTTGAAAGACGAAATCGAACGTTAGTGGAAGCTGTAAGAACAATGTTAATCAATGCTAAACTCCCAGATTACTTGTCGGCAGAAGCTGTATCTACTGCATGCTATACCCAAAACTGTTCTATGATTACAAAAAGCCACAACAAAACACCTTTCGAGCTTGTCCACAACAGAAAACCGAATCTCAAACACTTTCATGTATTTGGATCTCTTTGTTATCCGAATAATGATCGTGATGACTTTGGAAAGCTCAAAGCCAAAGCTGACATTGGAGTCTTTATTGGATACTGTGATAATTCTAAAGGTTTCTGTATAAATGTAGAGGGGGAGGGGGTGAATACGTTACCGTTTAAAAACTTTAGATCTTTAGTATCAAATCGCTTATGAAGCTTGTTATAATATGAAAGTTCCAATGATTGTTTGTGACTAACGTAAAGCATAGTAAACCATGTTGTCACACAAGCATTAATATCAAACCACATCACAAGCAATAGTATAGTGCAACTATAAAAGTAAAGAGATAAAGAAAGGAAAGGGCAAACCGAACACGATGATTTATAGTGGTTCGGTCACGGATCTCCTTTCCGCCCTACTCCACTCCCTGAGTACCCAACTCGAGAGTTACTTCACTAAATCAACAAGCTCCCTTCTCGGCGGAGAAAACCTTTCAATCGTGGCTTACACTTTTTCCGGTACAAAGCTAAATACCGGGTTCTAGTTCGAGGTAGAACCAACCTAACGTCGCCTATACAATATTTCCGACACTAAACTAGATGTCGAGTTCTTTTACAAGGGTACAACCACTCCCAATATGTCTAATGGATATGAATAACTACATCTAAATGATCTTCCATTGATAGGAAGCCTTCATGATAAAGATCACAAGTTCCCTAAACTTGTTGTGATAGATCTTCAGCTTGTGGTGTGTAGGGATGGCTAGATCTCCAAGCTTTCCTTGGTTGATCAATGTAGAGTATGCTTACAACAAAGATGAATGTTAGAAGCATTATGATCATGATCATTAGGGTGTTTAATGTGTGTTACTACATTGTTAATGATAGATCTAAATGTATGCAAGAAGGTGGAGAAGATGTGTTTTCAAGTGGTGAAGAAATGGGAAAACAATGGGCTTCTATTTATAGCCAAAAGTCGTCAGGAGCGTCCACGGACCAAGGATTCCTTTAAAGGGTTCCGCCCTTTATACAAAAGGGTTCCGTGGGTTCCTGACAGAAAGTCTAAAAAATATTTCTTCAAATTTTTCCAAAATATTACCAAATCTTACTAAGATCACATTTGATATATTGAGTATCAATCTAACCCAAATATTCAAGTGATCTTCCAAGGATTTCAAAGATGATGCATGACATGATGTAACATGTATTTCCATTTTTAGATTAAAAGGTTTATCAAGGTAAACTTGTAAAATGTATTATGTAACTAGTTAATAAAATGTCTAGTTACCTTTTGAAATACTTGTGAATGCAAAATGTAAAATGAGGTTCGAAATAGAATGGTTAACCTATTAAAATACTTAGTGACTCTAAATGTATTTTAAACATTCTAAATGATTTGTTAATGGGTTTGATCATAATGCCACATAACAAACATGTACGAACCTGTGTTGTAACATATGAGGACTTGAGTCATCGAGAGGTGTTGAATGTATGTTGAGACAAAGTGTGATTACAAGTAACTTGTACATTTTACGTTATGTATTACAAGTTACATGTTTGTCATCAATCAAAACAAACGAGACTGTATAGATTAAATATCATAATATTTGCACTAACAGTTTCCGAATCTGGAATCGTCGAACAAAGGAGGTTATGGAAACGATTAATGCTCATTTTGATGAACTTACGGAAATGGCTTCTGAGTATAACAGCTTGGAACCCGGTCACAACCGCTTAAACTTCCCCCAAACCCCATCATCAGCTGAACAAAGCCCACAGCTCACTCGTCAACAAATGGAAAGACTCTTTGCTCCGCTGTTCAGTGACGATATTGATGAACGTGCTCCAGGTGTATCCGCTGTTTCCGCTGCTCAACCTGATAATATTCCTATACCTGATACACCTGCGACAACAACTATTGTTGAAGAAGCACCACCAGTTGACTCCAACACAACAGTTGAACAAACCGCTTCCAACAATGATGAACCGCATGATGATGTTCTTAATGAAGTACCCCCACCTGCCGATTTTGATCCAAATGCGTTCTTTAACCCGTTTGCTAATGAGACTGCTGCACCAGATGTCGCAGAATCTTCAACAAACCATTTGAATCCTCAAAATCTGCACAATGTAAACCAACATCAACCCTTCACACATAGATGGACAAAAGACCATCCTCTGGAAAATATTATTGGCAACCCGAATCAACCAGTCTTTACAAGAGAACGTCTTCACTCAGATGGTGAACATTGCATTTATGCGCTCACTGTCTGCCAATCTGAGCCTAAAAACATTAAAGACGCAATGACAAAAGACACCTGGATTGAATCCATGCAAGAAGAACTCAACCAATTCAAACGTCTTGAAGTATGGGAACTGGTTGAAAGACCGACAGGGGTTTACGTCATCGGTCTCAAATGGATTTGGAAGAAAAAATTGGATGTTGAAGGGAATGTTATCCGAAACAAGTCGCGACTAGTTGCTAAGGGTTATCGTCAGGAAGAGGGTATAGATTTTGAAGAATCATTTGCTCTGGTTGCTCATCTTGAGGCTGTTCGGATATTTCTCGCGTTCGCGGCTCATATGAATATGACGGTCTATCTGATGGATGTCAAAACTGCGTTTCTCAATGGACAACTTAAAGAAACGGTTTATGTCAGCCAACCAGATGGATTTATTGATCCTGAGTTCCCGAACCATGTCTACAAACTGAACAAAGCTCTGTATGGTCTCAAACAAGCTCCTCGGGCATGGTACGATAAGCTATCATCTTTCCTCATTGCCAATAATTTCACCAAAGGTTCGGTCGACCCTACTCTTTTTATACAATATCACGGGGCATATATCTTAATTGTTCAAATTTACGTGGATGACATCATTTTTGGGTCTACACATAAAAAGTACTCAAACACTTTTGCAAAACTAATGAAGAAAAATTTTGAAATGTCCATGATGGGTGAACTTACATTCTTTCTAGGACTGCAAGTTCATCAATCACCCCGTGGTATTTTCTTGAGTCAGTCCAAATATGCCCTTGAATTGCTAAACAAATTTGGAATGCAAACCTGTGACACTTATGCCACACCAGTGACTCATACCAAGAATCTACACGATGATTTACATGGGAAATTAGTGGACCCTACAAAATACCAAAGTATTATTGGGTCTCTCATGTATCTAACAGCTAGCAGACCTGATATTGTCTTTGCCGTTTATCTTTGCTCTCGTTATTAGTTGAGACCAACTGAAAACCACCTCTCTGAGGCTAAAAGAATCCTCCGATACATCAAAGGAACCATTAACTTGGGGATCTGGTATCCGAAGGATTCTGGTTTTGAACTAATCGCTTTTTTAGACGCTGACCACGCAGGATACTTAGATTCACAGAAAAGTACTTCAGGAGCACTACAATTTCTTGGTGATAAACTGGTGTCCTGGCAATCGAAAAAGCAGGATTGTACATCGCTGTCATCAACTGAAGCAGAATATGTAGCCATGTCGGCGTGTTGTGCTTAAGTCATCTGGATGCGAACGCAACTCAAAGACTATGGTTACGTATTTGACAGAATGCCGATGTACTGCGACAATCGGAGTGCCATTGCGATCTCATGCAACTCAGTTCAGCATTCGAAATCAAAGCACATCGATCTTCGATATCATTTCATCAAGGACCACGTGGAACACGGTATAGTTGAATTATATTTTGTGGGTGCAGAATACCAATTGGCAGATCTTCTCACCAAAGCCTTACCTCCCGCTAGGTTTAATGAGTTGGTCCACCGGATTGGTATGAGGTCTTTGACTCAAGAGGAATTGGATGACCTCCTAAAACAGTCTTAAAAACCTGTCAAACACCAAAATCTCTTTTGTAAATATTTTTCAAAGACAAAATAAAAAAATATAAAACCTGATAAAACAACAAAAATACTATTCTATCTATTTTTCTTTCAACATGGCAAGTACATTTTTTCCGTCAACACTATAATCTTTCAAAATTCAGTATTTTTCTGATTACGTGTTGAGGGGGAGAAACTAAATTCTTAACTGTTTCAAAACATCCGTGTACTTGCATGTTATCCTATCCCGGTTGCTTCTTTAAAATGGTGGTCACATTTTTGGTTCACTGACACTCCTCGGACTAAAATTTATAATCTTTCATTAATTCTTAAGTAGAGGGGGAGTGTCGTCAAGTTTCTTTCTTAAAATCTATCATTTGGTAACCAAAATGGAAGTTAAAAGCCTTTGGATGAAAATGGAAAAGGTGGAGGGACTAAAACTGCCAAAAGCTTAAAGTTACTTTTAATAAAACTCCTCCACCTAACCTTTCACCTCACATTTATTACTCATAACCAAACTAATCCTACGCACAAAAATCGTTCACCAAATCCGTGTTTTTGATCATCATATTGTAAGTGTTTTCATAATATAAACGTAATTACAAGCAAGGGTTTTAATTTTTATGCTAATCCAATGGTTAAAACCTAAGATTCAATGAATTTTGTGTTTTACGCGTAAGGGTTAGAACACATGATCATGTGTTGTGTGTTTGTGGTTAAAAAGATAGTGTCAAAACGTTTTAATAACATCAATGATACCTTTTCTATCCTCAAAATACACCCGGATACATGAATTGATGGATTTTGAAAATTAGGGTTTATGCGTTAATTTGGGTGTTTTCAAATGAGAACGTTTTTGGTGATAAAGATTGTTGTATGAAGTTGTTTTCAAGTTGAATTGAGCATATTTAAACCCAGAAATCACCCAGAAACACTAATGAGTCATAAATTGAAAATTAGGGTTCTAGTTCATACGAATTGGGTTTTCTTGATTGGCCTTGAATTTGATGTTAAAACTTGGATAAAACAACTTACTATGCCTCTAAGACTTACCAGAAAAACTTTGGTGTAATTCCTATGGCTAAAATTCTTAAGTGTAATCTATGAACTATTAGGGTTTTGGTTTACGCGTAAGGTTTTCTACGCGTAAACTGTTTAATGAAGTTTTATGCCATGATCTGTTTTAGAATGAATGTATGGGTCAAAATTGATGTTATGATGATTTTATTTCAGGCTTGCTACTCGTAAAACTCAGAATCAAGGTTATTGAAACTCTACGCATAAGGATCACCTTACGCGTAGAAAGTTATGCGTAAGAGAAATCTTACGCGTAACTGTTACGCGTAAGGTTCTACAAAGGGACTATGCGTATCCTGTGAAGGATATGCGTAAACAGTGACCTCTACGCATAAGGTCTACTCCTACGAGTAAGCCTTACGCGTAAGGTTTATATACGCTTACGCGTAAGCTTTACGCATAAGGTCCCCTTTTCCTACGCGTAACATTTCTTACACGTAAGTAAGGATCCTACGCATAAGCTTGCGCCTACACATATACTTCTCCTGTTTACGCATAAGCTACCATTTCTACGCATAAGCCTTGATCAAACCTTCATTATGAATTGTTACGCGTGGAAACTTGTAAATAGACAAATCATAACGTCACGAAACCAATACCGTCACTAATAAGCTTAAATGTATAATGTGTTGTGAAAAATATGTGATAACATAAACTTTAAAATCCAAAGTTAACTAACTCACGAAACTTTTCACGACGTTATTGGACTATTAGACAAACAAGTGACTTTGGACACGTAACAATCATTGACATTGTACATTCAATAATTAGACAATAAAACCTTCTGTTGACTAACATTATGTCTTTCGATATGTTGGTTCTTTTGGCTAATGTTATTTCAGATCACGACATGGCTGCTCAAATGAATGTGGATGCACCTGAGGTTCTCACAGTTGCCGATATCTTCCCTAATGGGTATCCGACGAAGATTGGAAAGTACAATCTCAGAGTTGACTTTGAAACCCTCACATGCTCAGAGTCTTCCTGCTTGATTGTTGTGGATGTTCTAAAGAATCATCCCTACCAGAACATGCTCTCACACTCTGCTACAGTACCGGAGATCTACATACAACAATTCTGGAATTCAATGCAAAGGATCAAAGGTCAAAGTGCGGTGACAGTGACGCTCAATCACAAACAAGTCACCACCACACATGCAGACTTACGGGCTGTTCTTCTCATTCCTGAAATCGAGCCAACCGACTTTTATGCCACACCCACTGAAGAGACAGTTCTGAAATTCCTGATTGATATTGGCTATGATGAAGCTTCAGGAATTATCACTAAGCATTCTCAAGTGGAGCTTAAGAACATTCCTCAACCGTGGAGAACCCTCTACATCATCATCACCAAATCTGTCTCTGGTCGTGACAGTGGATATGAGCATCCCAAGCTCATGGAGCTGCAAATATTTTGGTCATTGATCAATAAGAAAGACATCGAAATTGAAGCTCTGATATGGGAAGACATGATGTCATTTCTCAAAAATCTTGGCTCAAAGATTCCCTATGTCAGATACACAAAACTGTTGATCCAGAGAGCACTTGGACTTCATTATGATATTCCCAAGAGGCTCAATGACCCCAACAATCATGACATGTTGACTGAGCCTGTCCTATCAGTCAGAATCAAGGAATCGTCAACAAAGAAACAGGGTGCTGTGTTACCTGATCACCTTCTGACTAACGAAATCAAAAAGCTCGAGACATACAAAAGGTATCGGGTAGCAGTAAAAGAAGGCAAAGTTGGTCATCTCGATGAGAAGTCTTCTGGAACACCTACACGGAGAACCAGAAGAGGCAGTGCAGGAAGTGCTGCAAGCACTGAAATTCAGAGGAAGTACCCCAAGAGGAATCCTCCGAGTAAAAGGATTGTTCCTACTAAGGAAGCTGTTCCTATTCCCATTCCCAAATCTGAACCGCAAAGAAAGCTTGTGGACGAGAGCTCTGACGATACACAATCAGATGAAGAGATCTTCTTCTCTGAAACTGCAACCGACATTAATCCTTCAGTAGCCAAACCTCCCAGTCCTCCAGCTGACCAAGGAAAAGGGAAGACTCCATTGCTTGTGCCTTATGAAGAAAGCTCAAGCTCAGATGAAGAGCCACTGGATAAATCATACAGGAAAAAGTTCAAATTCTTTAGACTCCAACATGTTGCTAAGGAATTTGCAAAGGATCAAATGGGTGGCCCCGGAGGGTCAAGTGGTGCAGTTCAACCTACACCAAATCCTGATGCGGTTAATCAACCCGATAAGGGATCTGGTGCCACCACTTTGGAACAACAACAAACACGTGTGGAGGATACTATTGAGTATAACTTTGAAGAACCAGAAAAGGATAAGACTGAAAAGACTTCTGGTGCTGAGACGAAGACTGATGAATCGACTAAGTCTGGAAGAGATGATGACACTGATTATGATAATCTTCTTCTAGACAGTCCAACACGTCCCAAGGAGAAAACCTCGGAACCTCCTAAGGACCCCGAGTCTCCTCATGTCTCATCCTCGTCAGATTCATCTTCTCATTCTTCACCACCACCATCAACAAGATCAACCAAATCATCATCCAAATCGGTAAAGAAGCCAACTCCATCTTTGATGTTTAAAGCCAAGAATCGAATCGTCAAAGCTGTCAAAAGAGTCAGAAAGAAAGACATGCTCTATAGAAAGCTGAATTTCATTGCTGATCAAATACAGTATCTTCACGATGAGAAGGACAAGATGCAAGTTGAAAGGGAATATGTCCAGAAGCTCATGCAAGATGATCTTCAAGGGAAAATGGACGAAATGATCAAAAGTTACACTCACAAGTACCTTCTTGACATAGTTCCTGGAGCTACACAGGAGATGTTTACCAAACAACTCTATCCGAACCTATTGCACTTGGCGAAGCAAACTATGAGATCAACACCAATGTATGTAAGCATCAACCCAGTTGATCCCAAAATCTTCTCAGATGCTGAATTGGTTGACCGGCTAGTAGCTCAAATGTCTAAACGATCTGCAACAATTGCTTCTCATGAAAGCAAGTTGTTGGAAGCATTGCTGGAATACCAACTCAAATCTGCATGCCGAGAAGAAGCTGAAAGGCCAAAACGTCTAAGAGACGATGAAGATAGAGATAAGGATCAGAAGAAAGAGCCTAAATGCCCAAGACCGTCTGGTGAATCATCTTCTATGCTACCTCCACCCCAACAGACTCCAGCACAACAAAGGTCTCCTCCACGTTCTTCTACAGATAAACCTCATGATTCAGAGTTACCACCCCAGACTCAGAAAACCAGTGATTACTTTGAGTATACGGGTGGTGACGATGAGGAATATCATGAGCCCCAACAACAACCCGCCTCTCCTGAAAAAGTACAGAAACCAGAATCCTCATCTAGGCCTAAGAAAAAGAAGAAGAAGGCGCCCAAGGCTGACGTCCTTTCATGGCTAGATGAAGATAACACAGAGGAATTTGAATGGTTTTCTACACTTGTTAATTCCACTCCCTACCCTGCTGAAGGTCAAGATCTGGTAGACGGTAATACATTGGAGCATGCTAAGATACTGCAAGAAAAATTCCAAGTAAAGAAGATGACGAAATCTGAGTTGAGGCGAATCAAGAATGAAGCTTTTCAACTGTTAAAAGATAGCTCGGAAAGTGCCATCGAGGTCGAATATCACCTTGAAAACATTTCTCGAGCTATGTCTAACAACATGGATTGGCTCAACCCAGAAGCAAACATCGACTTCACCAAACGGGACAACCCTCCATATTACACCGATTGGTCTAAACCTCTACCAACAATTGGCCAACCAGATGAGCCTAGGATTCCATTCTGATATTTCTTCAACAAAGACTTGGAATTTCTTCTACACGGTGGCGATGGTTCAAGGAAATACTCTACATCTTTGACACTTCCATTCCCAGCAGCCATATACTCTAACTGCATAGCCATCGAGGAAAGAGCTAACCACTTGTTCTCCAACAAAGTGGAAGAGTATGACCGTGATGCAATGTATGGGATTCACCATTGGCCGGAACGCCGAAGAATCTACTACAGAAGCTGCCAGGTTCAGAAGTCTCAACATGAAGTGTTCAGTACTAAGAATATCGTTGCCATCCAACATGTTGATCTTTCGTCCAAATGGGACTACACTTTTCTCAAGAAGATTGTGGTAAAAAGGCAAGACGAAAGAGATTATGCATTCTCTGAAGCTGACTTTGAGAATTTGTCTATCAACGACATTGAAGACATGTACCTTGCCAAAGTACAGGGTCGCATGAGACAATTTTCAACTGAAGTACAACGTGAATTCATCAAGTCATTGCTCATCTTCATCAGACGCATAGTTATCAAAGAACGTGTAGAAGATCTCCAGCTTGCAGTTGAATCATATCAGACCCGTTTCAACTTCACTCCACCACAACTTGATCTTCCCGACATCAACCAGCTTCCACAATACACACTCGTCAGCAAACCGTTCGGTGTCGTTTATCGCAGTGAACTTCAACGCAATTGCTTGATGGCGTGCAGAGATCTTCACAAGTTTGGGGATCACACTTTGAAGATGGTTAGGGACGGATTGGCTTATCGGTAGAAGGACATACATCAAAAGATTGGGTCTCCTAAGCGATGGAATTCTCAGGATCGAAGGGATGTGAAGAGGATCATCACGATAATTGATGAACGGTTGTATCGAAGGGATCAGTTCAGAACATTGGAAAGTTTTGTTAGTGGTCGACCCAGGATTAACATCACCGGCTATCAACGCCCTGTTCGCACTCCTGGCAACATCACTGGACTACCTGGTACCCCTTGAACTGCTTATTTCATTATAACTTTGTATGTATGATTTATTATGTCAATGGCTTGTGCACACATAACAGTGTACAACCCGTAATTGCCAAGAAAGGACTCTGTGGTACACTTCAGTGCCACAATCCTTATAAAAAGAGCGAAAGCTTCTTACTTTTGAGTAAAACCTATCAAACCTTTCATTTTTCAAGGTTTTTCTCAAAAGAACAAGTACTTCTCCCTATGATTTTCAAAACCTCAACCGTTTATATTACTTGTTGAGGGGGAGTATTTGACTTAAAACTTTGTTCAACAAAATGTTCTTTGTGTCACTCTTCCCGCAACACTCGAAATGGTCATATTTATTCTCAACTTTTCAAAAATAACATTTAATATGCCATTTTTTAGGGGGAGAAAATATGTGATAAGAAATATGTTAGTTGAATTCTCGTGTGAAAAGACTTAACCAACGAATTGACGAGATCCTAAACTGTTAGTAACTCGAAAAGACTTGTCCGGGACGGGTAATAATTTCAAGCTAGTTCGCTAGTGATGTAAACGTGTCTCGCAAAGGACTTGTCCGAGTAGAATGTACCATTCGATAAACTCTTGGTAGACATGAACTCTGACGGGTTTGACAACCTTTCGAGGTTCGCCTACACCTTCAAGATAGTTATTAGAGCTAGTTGTCACCTAAAAGCTGACAATGGAACTCTTTAACTATGCAACGTAACCGTGTCTCGCGGGGGATTGTCTATCTTGAGTTGATCAATTCAAAATTGCGCGCTCTTTCCTCACTGTGCAAATTTCCGTAAAAACTCTTAAGCACATGTGGAGGGGGAGTATTTATGCAAAATATTCATCTCTCAACAGTGGTACTAAAATGTTTTTCATTCACAAAAACTTTGAGAGATTTTCATGAAAATGGTTTTATGGCAACATACGTTAGTCATGGAGTTATAAGGTGACTAAGGTTAGGAATAACCGTCCTATGATCCGCCAGAGCCGGACGGATCTACCCAAGGACACCACAAATAGCTAGAAGTTAGAAGTCCTTAGGTATGATTGTAAAAAGGAGAAAATGAGAATCGGAGAAAGAAGGAGTTGAAGAATCAAAAAGAAATGCAAAGAAAAGGGTGAAAAGAAATAGCCCTCCAGATTATTCAACTTAGGGCAGACACCAGGTTCAATTCATATGCTACTGGTTGTCACTTGATGACATCGGTATTGGAGATTAAAAAGTCGTCATGGACCCCGTGACGCACGCACTAAACCTTCTTAGCCACTCAAGTTTCTCTCAACAGAAGCTTGTTTCATTCTCACTGGGAACCCTACATAATCTATCGGCTTTTTCTTAGAGATTGCTGATATTGAAGAAGGAGACCCTCTCCCTAGTCTCCACTCAGGAAAACCAAAACGCACAATTGAGTCTAGAGCCACGAGATTCATCAAAAGATCTCTTAGGTACACTTGACATTTCATCACTTGATGTTCAACAAAAAGAACATCAGTGGTACATTATCGAGTCCTTCACAGATCTTAGCAATCTGTCGAGAACATTTATCAGAGGTTCACCTCTGTGATCCTCAGTGATTGAATGGAAACTCCTGCCATGGTCAACATCAAACATCCCTGACAGCAGGTCACTTCGGTAACTCCCTGTGGATTACGCTTAGTGTGTCTCAAACGGTCTACAGTCGTGAGGTGATGCTTCGGTGTACCTCAGCGACTCATCTGAACTGTAGGTGTACTTCGGTACATCGCGTTATCTCACTTGTGGGACTCCAGTTCAGGAACGGCCTTTGTGAGAATTAGAGTTGTGTTTTCACACTATGTTGTTAACACTCTCGAAGTTCAAACTTGTAAATGCCGGAATCCGCTTATTACTATCCGTTTTAATGTTTTCTTCTTATGGAAGCTCTGGAGCGGAATGATCGTGCAGATTCTTCTCATGTTCACGCCAACATCATCACTAATGGAAGTTCTATTTTAAAGCAACACAAAAGTCAGAATGATTCTTCGTCAAATCAAAGAATCTACAAAGTTAAAGACTTAAAGAACTTCATCAGTATTGAATTTCAACGTCAAAGAGCGTGTGAGCATGCTGAAGAATGACGTGGAGACACTGGAGCAACGAAGCAGACCTGAGGCAGACTTGATGCAGACAACAACATACTATCACTTTCATCACAAAGAACAATGATCAAAGAACAAAGTCAAAGATGACGTCAAAGCAGAACTATTCAAAGAAAACTATCTCTCTACACTGGGGAGACTGTTCGAATCAAGGAAATTCTTCTCACAAGAAAGAAGAATGTCAGAAGACGTCAAAGCTACTATTACTACTGCACCTTCACCGTTTAATCATCACTAACACTTAGGGGGAGATTTTTGGAATCACTCCTAAACCTTAATCAAGTGTTAGTGATTCATATGTAATAGTTAGCTTAATTATGGCCTTTATGTTTGTTTTTAGCATTTAGCTTATGAAGAAGGCCCATGAGCTTAGACCCATGTCCATTAAGGAAAGGATGGGTAACTAGGAGTGTTGCCCTAGCTTCCCTCCTATAAATACTCTTGTATAACACTCACTTGAGGGTTGGTTGTTCAATTTATTTCTTACTCACATCTCTACGCATAACCGTATTATAACTTAGTGTGTGTGTGTTTGTTTATTGTTCAACCGACTCTATCTCTTCTCTATTTCTTGTATTGATGCTTGTGTTGTAAAACTAGTGACCTTACAGAGAGAAATATGCCAACCTTTTATGCAAACATTATATCCCACATAGGTTGAAGAATGAAGTTTCTGGTTACTAATATACCATAGTGTCCATGAGTCACTTGTGATTAGACTAATATAATGTTTTCGGTTGTAAGATTGACCTCATGCTTAACAAATTTGCAAACTAATAACAACATGAGTTAAGTGTTACAACTGAAAGTTAATATGAACTCTTAATCTTTTTAACCTTTATTTACTATTTCTTTATTTATCTTTTTTCATAAGATATTGCTCAATTGTGTTCACGTGACAAAACTAAACCATCTAAAATAGGGTTGGAGTATTTTTTTGGGGTAAAAGGGCTTCTTACCTCGGCAAATATATTACTCAAAAAACTGATATGTACATGAATGCGGCTGAGAACCGCATTGATTTACAAGGACAACACACTCATATGTGTAAAGAAACTACATGAAACGGCATACCGAAATCATTAAACTAAACAAGGCGAAGGCACGAAATAAATAGAAACAAAAAGCCCGAACCTACGCCTAAAAGAACAATTGTACGTTGTGATGTTAAGGTCTTCCGCAAACACACCACTAACGTTCCAAGTGTCCAAGAGTAGAACCACTGAATTCGTCTTTTTAAATCGAAAAGCAAGCAACTTTAATCTTACATTTTGAACAATGATATCTCGACCTTGTGCCACAATCCGACTTTGATTCTGAAATAAGCGAAGGTTTCTCTCCTGCCAAATATAATAAGCCGTCGCAGCAAGCACCAAACGAGCAAAAACACTAACAACGGATCTTTTAGTTGATAAAGGCTTGATCCAATCAACAATATTGTCCCAACTAGGACCTATTCCATCCATACCAGCTCTAGATCGCACAAAAGACTATACCTGTGAAGGAAATGAGCACTCAAAAAATAGATGGTTATGTGAGTCCGAGACCAGCTTGCAAAAAGGAGACAAGAACAAGTTTGAGTTGGTGTTGTCACCAACGTCAATTTGCCTCAACATGTCGTGCGTCTTTAACATCTTCCTCATAATATGCCACATTAGGAAAGCATGCCGAGGAATGCAGTTAGGAAACCAGACGATAGCAACCCAATCTACTTCGTCACCTCTAGGCCGAATGACGTCCCAAACAGCATGAAAAGAAAACGGCTTCTCATTGCCATGTAAATCTTTCCATACTAACCGGTCTTCACGATCATGACTAAGAGCAGGAACCATGCAATTATACAAAACCGGAGCCGTAGTAAACCAAGATAAAGGCCACGCACAGCCTCCACCAACAATAATATCAGAAACTATATTAGATAACAAGAAACCTTCGCTTGCAATAAGACGTGGGGTAATATGCGAAATCAGAGGACATGTTTCAGACAAATTATCAAACCAAGTTGAGGTTCTCATACCATTACCCAAAACAGATCATATGAAAGGCCTAACTAGATCACGTAAATGCAGGATTTTCCTCCATCCCCATGTCATTCCTGATCGGGGAGGCACATTCCAAAAGTTCCAACCTTGCAATTTATATGAATAAACCCAACGAACCCAAAGGGAGTCTTTGCGAGTAATAATATGCCATAGATTTTTAGTCATTAAAGCAATATTAACCGATTCAAGACATTTAATACCTAGACCACCCTCTTGTTTTGGGAGACACACATTATTCCACGCCACATTTGCTTTACCCTTCTTCATTTCACCTTGACCCCACAAGAAACCTCGCATAATTTGCTCGATGTCATGAATAATCCGAATTGGTAATAAAAAACCGAAGCCTAATATATATACATAGACGACAACACCGATTGAATAAGCTGCAATCTACCCGCAAAAGACAATGACTTATTTTTCCAATCACCAACTGTAGATTTAACTCGCTCAACCAAAATTCTACAATCACGATTCATAAGTCTAGAAGAAATAAGCGGGACTCCTAGATATTTAACTGGAAGCTTACCCTCAACGAAAGGCATTACATTCAAGATAGACAAATTCACATGATTTAGCACATTACAGAAGTACGCCTTGCTTTTAGGGATACTAGGAACCAAGCCTGAGACACTTTTGAATTCATCCAAAGCGTCCATGATAAATGTTGTCGACTTCACATCTCCTCTAGCAAATAAAAAAAGATCATCAGTGAAACAAACATTAACGAGTTTGAGGTTGGAGCACCAAATATGATGCGAGAAACCCGTTGCATTCATCACCCGAATCTGTAAAATAAGCGTTAAAATTTCCATAACCAAAGTAAATAAATAAGGAGACATATGATCTCCTTGACGCAACCCTCGTTTTCCTTTAAAATATCCATGAATAGACCCATTGATACTTAAAGAAAATGAAGTACTAGTAACACATTCCATAATCCACTTCACCATCGTCAAATGAAACTCGAAGCCAATCATAATTGATCGTAAAAAACCCCAATCAACAGTGTCGTATGCTTTTTGAATATCTAATTTAAACGCACAACGAGGAGGGCCTCTATCCAAATGATAGTTATGCATAAGCTCCTGGGTAATAAGAATATTATCGGCTATCCTTCTACCCGGAACAAATGCCGATTGATTATCATTAACTATGTCATTTAGCCCCTCTTTGATTCTGTTAGTATAGATTTTACTAATACATTTATAAAGAACATTGCAAAAAGATATAGGGCGATAGGCATTTACATGAGAGGGAGTTTTAACCTTTGGGAGAAGAGCAATAATGGTATGATTAATCTCTTTAAGAAGTTTCCCATTCGAAAAGAACTCGCACACTGCCGTGCAAACATCCCCTCCGGCAATGTCCCAAGCTTCTTTAAAAAACATGGAGGTATACCCATCCGGACCCGGGGCCTGATTATTGCCAATAGAGAACATAGCATTTTTTACCTCACTATTTAACACCGTTCGCACCATGTGATCAACCTTAACAGGCTCCAACCGATTCAAGAACAACCCTGGAATATTCACCACATTCATTTCACCCTCGGTTCCTAGAAACTGATTATAGTGAGCAACGAAAACATTAGGCACATGATCACCCTCGTGAACCCCATTGTTAACATCATTTATAACCTCAATACGACTCTTCGCTTTCCTACCTTTAACAACCTTGTGGAAATAGGCAGAATTTGAGTCACCAACTTTCAACCATTCAACTTTAGATTTTCGTTGTAAGAAGCGTTCTTCATCTAACGAAGCCTCATTAAAAGCTCGTAAATATGTTGCTTCTTCATCCCGTAACAGAATATTAGAGGGGTCTAAATCCAACGCTTATGGACCTCATCCAGTTCATTACGTAACTCAGCAACTCTCTTGTACAAATGCCCTTGGTCTTTTAAAAGCTTACGTAAGGGTTTCTTGAGAAGTTTCAAAATTTTAACCACTCGATACATAGCGTAACCCTTCACATTTGTGTCCCACGTTTCAACAACTTTGAATGCCCCTTTGTAAGTAAGAAAATTATAAAATTTAAATGGCTTTGGTTTGTCAATGTAAACCTTTGGAATTTTAAGAATCGATGGGGAGTGATCCAAATTACGATATGGTTGAAACAAAGCATACGATCCAAGAAATGTATCAATACATTCCATATTACCCATGACCCTATCTATCTTCTTAAGAACACCACCTTGGCCTTGAGGCTTTTGATTCCACGTAAAATGGAGTCCGGAGCTATTTAAATCAAACACCTCAATTTTTGCAACGCACTCCTGAAATTCCCTCATAGCAATGTCCACATTTGAAGGACCACTCGAAAAATCATCTAGACCTAACGCCACATTAAAGTCGCCTAATAACACCCAAGGCCTCCCTCTAGCAAACTGCCCATGCACGTTCAGATTGTACCACAAATCACGACGAGCAATATACTTATTATGCGCATAGACAAAAGAGCACAACATGATTTTTCGATCTTGTTTAAACGTCACTTGAGTATGTAGAACCTGGGAATTTTGTCACACAAATTACCATTCGACGTCCATTCCCATGTTCGAAAAACGCTCTCACACACACATTTCAGCCGCGACATTCCCACATGAGACTCCAGAATTGCACACACATTCAAATGATTATCACTAATCACTTGACGAACTTCCTTTTGTTTCAGGGATTGGTTCAAACCCCGGATATTCCAGGAAGCAATACTATACGTGAGGAACCGTAGAAGAGAGAGTGCTTGCCCTCTTAGTGTTCTTCGATTGTAATTTATCATAATGTATCGAAGATGCCATAAAATGATGTGCTTGCTTTGTTGCTTACATTTACCTCTTCTTTGTCTTCCATGTTGCCAGCTATTTGCTTCCCACCATTATTATTCCGACTACGATTCTTCTTACCAACAGCTTGAAAACCATCCGATTCAGAGCTCGGCTTAACAACTTTGGCAGGAACTTTAGCAACACGTTTAGGACATGACTCACAAGTGTGCCCAAACAGTTTACAATCTTCACAACGCGGAGGACTCCATTCATATTCTATCCGAATAGTTTCCCGAGTATACCCTTCATCATGCAAATTGGGGACAACCACAACTAATTTGTCTTTAAGAGCACTCTTGGCATTAACCTCGATCATAGCACGTGCATAACTACTCTGACCCCATGAGTCCAAACACATCGAATTTGTATACGAATCAAGCATCAATGGCATCCCTATTTTTGTAGCAATGGAACTCAGCCCATCTTGTGTAAACGATGCAAGAGGCACATCATGTAATTTAACCCAAATAGGAACTTTAGAAAGGTCCTCTTTCGTTAACGAAACTGGTGGATTCCATTTGTGAAGAATTATAGGGCTGCCTCGAATCATCCATGGCCAATTTTGAAGCACATCATCCACTCCCTTGGCATTTGAAAACTGGAATCGCCATGGTTGTTTAGAGGTGTGGTGATCTTCAGAAGGTAGCTATTAGGGCTGGAGTATTAATTAAGCCAAAACAAGAAAAGATAAGAAATTTACACAAATAAGGTCATCCTTTTTAGAGAAAATTACCAAAATGGGACTTTTTTTGAAGCATGGTCCGTTTTTAAGACTTTTTTCACCCCTCTTTCCCAAAAGAGCCACACTCAACTGCTCAACTGCTCAACCCCATACTTATTACGACACGTGGCATGTGGTAGGTAAGATATTTTTATTCCTTTTAACTCAAATTACCAATTTACCCACATATATAATTTTTCTCTCTCTTCAACCTCAATCCAAGATCCGGCCATATCTCCGGCCATGGGAAAAGATCCGGCCATATCTCCACCACCACCGCTGCTCAACTGCTCGACTACCACTGCTCAACTACTCGACTACAACTGCTCAACTGCTCGACCACCACTGCTCACCACCTTAGCAGTCCATAACCACCACCACCACCGCTGCTCAACTGCTCGACCACCACTGCTCACCACCTTAGCAGTCCATAACAACCACCACCACCACTGCTCAACCACAAAAATTATCTATACTTACAAAATTACTTATTTCATTCCACCCATTCAATAAATCCATTTCCATCATAACTTTACTTAATTAACCAAATTTTATTTTAAAAAAAAAAAAAAAAAAAAAAAAAAAAAAAAAAAAAGCGTCACAGATCTGAAATATTGACCAAAAAAATTGAATTGATGCTAATCCATACCCAAGACCAGTGAATTGGACCACACATAAATTAGCCAACACAATCTATGAATATAAAACAATAAAAGAAAAAAATTTATTGATACAAATTTTACAATACATCAACAAATACAAGATCCGGCCAAATCATCACAAGAGATAAACAAAAAAAATTAACAATTTCAAGATCTGCAAACCTCGAGCCTTGAAATCATTTCAAGATCTGCAAACCTCGGATCTGTGATTGGTTTTAAGAAGTATAGATCATCTTCATCTTTTTGTACGAGTCTTGTATGAGAAAAGGGTATAGATCATCTTCATCTTCATCTTTTTGTCACTCGTGGGTTATTTTGAAGAAAGATGGAGATGGTGACACGATGGAGGCCATGGTGATGGTGGTGGCGTTACACGAACAAAACCAATCCAACCTTAAATAACCCTTGATCTCCTCCTTGTATCTTGATGATGAGGATGGCGTGGGGTTGCTGTGGAGGTGGCTGAGGTGGTGTGAGATGGTGCCGGTGGTGGCTCCGGTGGTGGCGCCGGTTGGTGCTTAAAAGAGAGAGAAGAGAGATGGAAATTCTTTTTACCCTCAAACAAACTTGAAATAAAAGGAAAGAGAAAAAAGTATTTATATATGTGGGTAAATTGGTAATTTGAGTTAAAAGGAATAAAAATATCTTACCTACCACATGCCACGTGTCGTAATATGTATGGGGTTGAGCAGTTGAGCAGTTGAGCGTGGCTCTTTTGGGAAAAAGGGGTGAAAAAAGTCTTAAAAACGGACCATGCTTAAAAAAAAGTCCCCTTTTGGTAATTTTCTCTTATCACACTTTTAGACTTTTAATATAAAATACGAGCAATATTTCAATTTCTAACAATAAAAGTTTTAATAAGAGAAACATATAATTTAGATGCAGAAGAATCAAACGTAGTTGATGAGGATTTCAACATAAAATAACCATGCTAATATAACTTGGCTGAAGTGATGCTTCCTACATAGAAACATGCCAGTTATCTCATACGTCTGTTATTAACAACCTTGAGCCAAATCAAGTTTCATAATATATACACGCTTTAACGTTAGTGACCCAAAACGTAGTTGAGTGAGCGATATCTAGATTTTTACATAAATGATTTCAGATAAGTAAACGTTAACCCTCTTTTTCTTAGAAATCACATGTTCTTTAATACATTACTTAAACATTTACATAAATAGTTGCTTCTAAACAACAATTTGATGTTCCATGTCAAGAACTCTTGAATTATCGCTTTGTTACCATTTTTTTATGAAAATACTTTTGTTACCTTTTATTTTGATACTCTATCCCACATAGGCTCAAGATAGAAGTTGTTGGTTACTAATATACCATAAGTTTATGTGTGTTAAACGTGTTGAGAATAGTATTATGTTTATTTTATGGCGGGAGGATTTGTCATTTCGAAAAAATCCGACAGCCCTGAAACATTTGAAAACTCATATGAATTTTAACTTTTTCCTTTTAATTTGGTACTCTAAAACATGTTTTGGTGGAGACCATTTAAATCTTCAATTTCACACACGTTGACCGGAAAACGAATTGTGATAGATAATAAAGAAACAATAGAATTGTAAATTTGTATCTTAATTCTTTTGATTAAAATGCAACATGCAAAATATATTCACGTACAATCTAACTCAACAATCAACAACCATATATTTATCATAGTTGAAAGTTCATAACAAGTATATCCTTTGGAATATCTTATATACACATATTTTCGCTGGAAATTTAAGTAGTCAACATCACATGTTCTTTACTCATCAAGATTACAAATACTAGTTATTTATTCTATAACTTGAGTTTATTTATGTTGCATAAATTGCAGTTCTAGACCAATTGTCACTAAGCCAAACTGTTGGGTTTTACTAATCATAACAATCTATACTACTTTATAATGCATTTAGGCCTTCTAAAATTAGAAGGCTTAAAAATTCAGATTTTTTTACTTACTTATTATGGAAAGATATATTATAATGCATGTAAAATTAAGATAAGGAGCTCCAATCATGAGATGACATGTGTCACTTCTTAACAAACTCCAAGCCTAACTTCTAACAAACTCCAAGCCTAACTCCTAACCATCAAAAATTAAGATAAGGAGCTCCAATTATAAAATGACATGTGTCACTTCTCAACTAAAAATTCATCTTTATTTTCAAATTAAAATATCTTTTTATCTACTTATTTATATTATAATCTAATTCCACCATATTTTCTAAAATTTTATGCTCTTTAATTCAACATCCATTTTAATATATTTTTATGAGTTTTTAGTTTTTATAATTTTTGCGGGTTTATTTTATTTTAATTCAAATTTTTACAACTTTAACCTTTATTTCATTTATTCCAATCAATATAATCTTGATTCGTCAAAATCATATACTTTTGGGAGAGTGTTTGAAGCGTAAGAGATTGCGAGGGTATTTTTATATGCGGGAATAATGATGTCGCGTGAAAGTTACGGGTAACCCAAACAAACAATTACAACTAACACATATACATTCGAAGTGTTGTGAAACTAATTCACTAAACGGGTAAGCAAACACATATAACTATACTTATCGCCGCCGCTGTCACCACCATCTCATCACATCACCACCTCAAAACATTTGCTCGCTACAAAATAGTCATCGGGTACCCGCCGCCGCATTGTGCGGGTACCCTTCTAGTTATAAAAAAAAATGTAAACATCATCAAAGCATGCAGCGGAAGTAATAGGAATAATATATGTAAATAATTAACCGAATAAGAATGTGCGTACCTTTTAGCAAATCAAGAAACACACGTTAATATGAATGAGGAACAAAAACCAAAACCCTAGCTTAGGGTTTAATACCAATCGACCCACAAAAGTCGACCACCAAGAAATCCCACAAACACAATTGTATTTGTCCTTCGCTCTTGTACACACGTACTAATATCGAATTGAAGTGAAAGACTAGGTTCTTGATCACAAACAAACCAAACACTTATTCTTGAGTTGGAAAAATCGAATCCCTATGGGGAGGGAGGTACACGATCGGCCAAAGCAAGAAAGAGAGAAAAGGAGAAGAGAAATTAGGTTTGCAAGTCACCAAGATTAGGTTATGAATGAATACAAGGGTTTGTATATATAGGTAACCAATCTTGGAGAACAAGTTTGTGTGGGAATGGGTTTGGGAACCCATAACCGATCGGCCAAGACCCAAGAGGATTTCTAGATCTTTCCCAACTTATAATTTCATCTCTAGTCCCTTTAGTTTACATTTAACGACCGTTAGCCAAACCTCGTTAAATATTAACTATCGTTAAGTATTTATTTCCTGACTAATAATTAATAATAATAACATTAATATATATATTAATTGTTTAACATCAATTCTCATACGTAATGTGTGCAATCCCGAAATCTCAAGTTCGAATCCAGTCATACGTATATTAAAGTATCCATAAAACCTTTCACAAACAGCACTTTTCCAGTCGAGATTTTTGGTCTAGTCCCTACGACTTGTCGTAGGGATAATAAAATCCATACGACATGTCGTAGGCATTCACTTGTTGAGAATGCCACGTCTGTGATTACTGTGCCGACGACATTTCCCTACGACAAGGTGGGACCCACACCCTTTTTGGTCAATGGTTTTGCAATTTCGGCTATATATTTCCCTACGACAGGTTACTGCTCCAACAGCAACTGTTGCTGCAACAGGGTTGTTTGGTTGTTGTTGGAGCAGTAACCAAACACTCCCGCAATTGCAACATTGGTCATACATTCATAATGACCAATGTCAATTATGCCCTTCCCAAGATCATATGTGACCACTCTCGCTTGCTTTTTTGGTGCTCTTAGCTGCATGGAGAACACCCATGTTAACTTTATACATTAACCAATTCTTTAAGGATCTAGAGTTCTAATATTTAACTATTTGCATTAGAACATTCCATTTTCTTACACTTTGTTTACTAGTTTCTTTAATATTTGTGACTGATGAAGGCATTAATTCTATCGAATAGGGGATATATGATATCTTCATGAACTATTTTGTTAGGCATTGTGTTTTTTATCTCTTAATTATTGACAAAATGTGTAGACTTTCTTGTGTTATATGTAGATATAATATTTAAGTAGGTTACATAAATGCCTATCCATTTGCTTAAACTGGACCAATTTGGTTTGTCTATTAACTTCAACAGGTCTAATATATTAGCATAATTGCATTAGTAGTTTGTTTTAGCATAATTGCATGATTTGCATCAGTAGCTTTGTTTGGTTGTTTGTTTTTTTTTTTCTTCTTCTACTTTATAACTTGGTGCAACCATAGGAAAAACATGGCATAACTACTGACCAAAAGTGGGCCAAATGGCTACTTGTAATTGTAATACACTTTGAGTTGTGCTTGTTTATTCGTTATATATTAGGCTCAAGGAAATACAAATGTTTTATTGGTCGTATTTTTAAATTAATTTCATATTTAGCGGTATTTTAATAACCGAAGCAAATTGTGAGATAAGATTAGCATGTAACCCGATAACCCGATAGACCCAACCCGACAACCCGCAACCCGATACCTTATCGGGTCGGGTTGCGGGTTAGCTTTTATTCTTTCAAAACCCGATAGACCCGACCCGATAACCTGATTGACACCCTTAATTGGGCATGCATTATTATATTTTAAGTCTCATATGATCATGTATGTTAGTAATTATCATGAGATGTGCATGAGATTTCACTATGTATTTCTGTTTGTCTTTAAGCATTATCTTCTCATGAATGGTTTTTTTTATATAGTTTACTAGTGATATAATTGACATTTGGTATGTGAAACTGTTTACAGAGGGAGGAGACGAGGTGCAAGAAGGTTGATGACGTGTTAAATGGATGAGTCAAGTTGTTATGGACATTCATGTTTGATCCTATTTCAAAATAAGTCTATCATCCATCCATAACATCTTCATGGTAGCGATTCTGATGATGAGGAGCATTAGATCGGGGTATAAGGGTTATTTTGTGTTAGTTATGATTTGAACTATATTTTGTCGACATGTATCTTGTTATTGTGTAGTTTAACATTTTGGCAACTTGAACCTTTTGGATATTGCAACATTTTTGGTTATGGCAGCTAGGTTTTGATATTATAACACCCGTTTTGTAGACTTTGTATTGTTTAGATGTATTTTGAGGGTGTTTAGCGATTATATATAAGTGTTTACGCCGTTTTGGACATTATAAGTTGTTTTTGAATATTGGCATTTGGAATTGGTTGCATACAGGTTTTGGTTTGTATACAGGTTTTGCTAGATTTTCTCCGGAAGTATTTCCGGAAAAAATCTTGGAAAACTGCTGTTGTGCAGCCATTTGTGCAGCAGCAATTCAGCATAATTCCCTACGACATGTCGTCGGTAAAAAAAATCTATTTTTAATTTTTATTATGCCTACGACATGTCGTAGGTATAATATAAGCATACTTTGTTGGGTTTTATTATACTGACGTCATGTCGTTGGTATAATAACAGAAATATTCGTCTATACTAAGAATACGTACAAAATAAGTTAAGACCCAATAAGTCTAAACCTAAGTCCATGTTTTTTTCTTGTCTTTTTCTGTTATCATTATTTGTCTTTTTTTTAATCATTTTTTTTTATTTCACGTTTTTTATTTCGTTTTCGTCTGAGAAAACGTTTTTGTCCGTTTTTTCCGCTTTTTATACGTTTTCGTCTGTTTTCATACGTTTTCGTCCGTTTTCATACGTTTTCGCCAGTTTTCTTACGTTTTCGTCCGTTTTCATACGTTTTCGTCCGTTTTCTTACGTTTTCGTCTGTTTTCATCCGTTTTGTTACGTTTTTGTCCGTTTTCGTCAGTCTTGTTACGTTTTCTTCTGTTTTCTTACGTTTCCGTCCGTTTTCTTACGTTTTTGTTCGTTTTTATACGTTTTCGTCCATTTACATACGTTTTCGTCCGTTTTCTTACTTTTTCATCCGTTTTCTTACGTTTTCATCCGTTTTTATATGTTTTCGTCTGTTTTCTTACATTTTCGTCCGTTTTCATACGTTTTTGTCTGTTTTCTTACTTTTCATTCGTTTTCTTAAGTTTTCGTCTGTTTTCTTACGTTTTCTTCTGTTTTCTTACGTTTTTGTCCGTTTTCTTACGTTTTCATTCGTTTTCGTCCGTTTTCTTACGTTTTCTTTTGTTTTCTTACCTCACTTGTGATATCACAAGTGATATCACATGATATCACAGGTGATATTACTGGTGATATCACAAATGATATAAACTATGATATCACACATGTTATAACCGGTAATATCAGACATGATGTCACAAGTGATATCACTGGTGTTATCACACATGATATCACGTGTGATATCACAAGTGATGTGATATCACATGTGTTTGAGCTTTCTCAGTTTGTTTATAAAGATGTGTGTTATCTTCAACCATAGCTTATTTAGTTTGCTGATTCAACCATAGATATTTTTAAATCTCGCTATAAAACCTATCAAAACATGCACAATGTATCCATTAAATAGAAAGATCCACCACTAGTCTAACAAAAGTATCATAACATCCCTTTTTTTCAGTTGAACAACTTTTCTAATATTTCATAATAGCATAAAACACAAAAATCTTCTTAAATATTTTTAAAAACACAACCATAAAATTCTTAGTTGAGTATCACAACTGATAACACATACATGATGAAGAATGTAATACTTTTCATCTTCCTTACAGTGTTATATCACAAGAGATAAATAAGTGTCACTTACAAATATTAAAATGAAAACGTCTGAAAACGGACAAAAATGAATAAAATCAAATGAAAAACGTATAAATACGTATGAAAACGGAAAAAACATCTAAAATCAGACAAAAACGTCTGAAAATGGACAAAAACATATAAAAATGTATGCAAGAGGACGAAAACATATAAAAACGTCTGAAAACAGACGAAAACGTCTGAAAACAGACAAAAACGTCTAAAAACGGACGAAAACGTAAAAAAACGGATGACAACGTATGAAAACGTCTGAAAACGGACGAAAACGTATAAAAACGGACGAAAATACATGAAAACGTAAAAATACAGACGAAAACTTCTAAAAACGGACGAAAATACATGAAAACCTAAAAAAACAAACAAAAACGTATGAAAATTTATGAAAATGGACGAAAACGTAAGAAAACGGACGAAAACGTAAGAAAGCAAACGAAAACGTATGAAAGTGTAAAAACACGTCTGAAAACGTATGAAAAATGGATGAAAACGAAAGAAAACGGACAAAAACGTAAGAAAAAGGACCAAAACGTATGAAAAAAACGAAAATGTAAGAAAACATACGGAAACGTATGAAAACGGACGTATACGGGCGAAAACGTAAGAAAATGGACGAAAACGTATGAAAACGGACGAAAACATATAAAAACGGACGAAAACGTCTGAAACAGACGAAAATTTCTAAAAATGGACGAAAACATAAAAACGGACGAAAACGTATGAAAACAAACTAAAACGTCTGAAACAGACTAAAACGTATATAAACTTATGAAAACGTACAAAAACGGATGTAAACGTACAAAAATGGATGAAAACAGACGAAAACGTCTGAAATCAGACGAAAACGTAAAAAACGGAAAAAAAACATATGACACGGACGAAAACGTATAAAAATGAACGAAAACGTATGAATACAGATGAAAACGTATAAAAGAAAAAAAACTTGAATAAAAAAACAAAAAATAAAAAAACGTGAAATAAACAAAAAAAACATGAATTTAAAATAAAAACGTGAATTAAAAAGAAAAAAAAAATTAAAAAAAAAAACATTAGTTTACAATACAAACGTGAAGAAAAAAAATAGTGTTACGTGTATTAAATCTTAGGTTTATCTCCACTATTAGATCAAACTAGATGTATGGTGAGAATTTGTCCCTTGATAAGCACCAAAATAAGAGTAAGCATTTGAAAATTTGTAATCTTTCATGTTATCCACACTCTCGCATTATTTCTTTCTTTCTTTCTTTTTATGTACATAAAATTAGTTGCTTCTAAACTCAGTTTAATGTCCACGTAACAAATCTTTCTTTCAATAAATTTTAACAACTCTTAAATTACCATTTTTTTATGAGGACATTTGGTGAATTTTGTATTGTTTTTTTATATAAAATAAAAAATTTACATTTTGTAAAAATTTACACTAACACTCTATCCCACATAGGCTAAAGATAGAGGTTGTTGCTTACTTATATAGGACGAGTGCATGTGTGTTAAATATATTGTGACTAGTATTATGTCTTCGGTTATTTCAGAATTTGCTAGGTTGAAAAATCTACCATGTTTACAGATAGCCGAAAACAAATATGAACTCATAATTTTTTTTTTACCATAAAACATGTTTTGGTGGAGACAATTTAAATTTTTGATTTCACATAGATTAGAAAGAAAAATGAATTGTGAAAGCTAAATAAAGAAACAATAGAAATGTAAAATTGTATCTTAATTTTTTTTGGTTAAAACGCAACGTGCAAAATGAATACACAAACGATCTAACTCAACATTCAACAGCCAACATAAATCTTATTAGATGATTGATACACATATCGAAACCTTTTATGACATGAACATATGTTAATCATAGTTGAAAATTCATAATGAGGATATTCTTTGGAATAAAGTTTGTATATGACGAGGATATCAGAAAAATGGAGGATTTTATGAGTCTTAATTCAAATATAAAACCAACTTACCTGCGCGTCGCTAAAAGTCTTGGACCACGACTTTCAACAAATTTGAGGTATCCGTCGAGCCGCTTCTTAGATGAGCTACACTAGATGACTAGAAATTAAAAGAAGTAATGAATATCAAATTAGGGAAGGAATAAGAAATCAGAGAAAACTTTACGTTTATATGATATTGGAGTTGTCGTTAAAGCAATTTGAGCCGCTATATGTCTTAAGAACATGTAGTTGGAAAGCAGAGTTGAAGATTAAATAGGTAGAGAGTTTCATGGTCTAACGTCTACTAATAAAATGGGAACTTAACAGAGTCGCACATTTACAATGTGGCAAAACAATCTATATGTATGTCGATTGAAAAGGTTATCTGAACTAAATTGATGAAACTATACTTTTTGTGCTTGTACACAATATTCGAAGTTTAGAAAGGAACATGTAGTATGACTCACATTAATATTTCATTTGATTCCGATTCTGGTAATATAATCAAATTGTAAGACATAATATACATACACACATACACGTTAACATGACTCACATCATTGGAATAGTTTACACAATGATTTTACTTGTTTTATATATTAAAATGGCTGTGATGACGGAACTCTTGCATCATCTCTTTCTTACCATTTTTTTATGAAGATATTTTGTACGTAGATTTTTATCCTAACACTCTATCCCACATAGGCCGAAGATAGAAGTTGTTGGTTACTTATATACCATAAGTGTATGTGTGTTATATGTGTTGAGAATGGTATTAGTCTTCGGATATCTCCCTGTGTGCGAGGTTGAAAAAATCTCGCTTTTAAGGAAATATCTGAAAACTTATACGACCTCTTAGCTTTTTTTTCTTTTAATTTGGTACTTCAAAACATGTTTAATCTTCAATTTCACCAGGTTACAAAAGAAAACACATTTTGAAAAATACTATTCCAATGAGCATATTTTAATCAGAGTTGAATGTTCTTAACGAGTTTGAGTATATCTTCTTTTCTTAATTTTTTTTTGTATACTTGGGTTTCTCACTCAACATTGCGAGCCGACTAATCTCAGGGCGACTACCCTTTTGGATAGCCTGGAGTCTGCGCAGATGAACCTCTGTGGCCAATGGGAGGTTGAAAAAATCTCGCTTTTAAGGAAATATCTGAAAACTCATACGACCTCTTAGCTTTTTTTTCTTTTAATTTGGTACTTCAAAACATGTTTAATCTTCAATTTCACCAGGTTACAAAAGAAAACACATTTTGAAAAATACTATTCCAATGAGCATATTTTAATCAGAGTTGAATGTTCTTAACGAGTTTGAGTATATCTTCTTTTATTAATTTTTTTTGTATACTTGGGTTTCTCACTCAACATTGCGAGCCGACTAATCTCAGGGAGACTACCCTTTTGGATAGCCTGGAGTCTGCGCAGGTGAACCTCTGTGGCCAATGGGAGATTAATTTTCTCTCCAGGATTCGAACCAAGACCTCTATGCATTTTTGTCCTAAGAGGCTAAGCCCTTACCATACACATTCTAGTTCTAAGAGGGTAATTAGGGATTACACATACATATTCTAGTTCTAATGAAATCTTACACATAGACAAGAACGATAGTGACGATCAACAACTACTATTCCAATCATCATATTTAGATGCTTATCGACTTTGAATATTCAAGGATGGTTAAATCTAAAGGTCAACATAATCCACGCTACAGATGCTTAAATTAGGTTACTCGGACATGAGATCATTGCCGGGGGCTTGGTCCTTAAGAAAGGGTTAGGTCAGCACCTCAGTGGTGTGATGCCTGGGGTCACGGTGTTCCTATTGATCTACATCTTTGGGGTCAGGTCGGCACCTCAGAAAACTCATATTAACTCTTAACTTTTTTTTTTTTTTTTTTTTTTTTTTTTTTTTTTAATTAAGAAACAATAAAAAATGTAAAAATGTATCTATTGGTTTAGGTAAATGTATCGTCTAATACTCCATAGTATTTTCATTCTTTTGATTCAAATGCAACGTGCAAAATAAATACGACTACGATCTAACAAGAGTCAACAACCAACATAAATCTCACTAGACAATTCATACACTTATCGTAACCATATGTGAAATGAACATATTTTTATCATAAAGTGTAAGTTCATAACGAGTATATCCTTCGGAATACCTTATTTTCATCTAGCTAGTGATGTGTATATTTTGTTATAATGTGATCTTACATAAATACAACAACAAGCTCTCAATGTTCCCCATTATAGGAACATCCTGGATATAGAATATTTTGAACTCACGGTATTAGACAGTTACAATCAATAACTACTATTTCAATCATCATGTTTAGATGCTTATCGAATTTGAATATTTAAGGATGTCTAAATCTAAAGGTCCCTAATCCACACTATGGATGTTTTAATTAGGTTGCTGGCACACGAGATCATTGTCTGGCCTGGGTCTTGGTCCTTCGGGAAGGGTTAGGACAACACCTCGGTGGTTTGGTGCCTGGGTTAGGGTGTCCCCACCTATCTACACCTTCGGAGTAACATTATAATGTATTTTTCGTTCATGCAATTTAAATCACTATCAGTCCTAAGAATGTCTAATTAGAAAGTAGAGTTGAAGACCAAAGAATGATATAGAAGTAAGTGTTCTTTTGCCGCGTCTCACTAGTTCAAATCTTTAGTTTTATGTAGTTTACAATTACTCACCGTATCTTCAAATGATCCTTGACTTTTCTAAAGTGTATGCTAATAAAACTAATAACAACACTTACTTGAAAGATATACCAATCTATACACCGTTAAATACGAATATCAAAGTTTTCAATAAACTCACATGAACAAGGGTATCCGTATTGAGTGGAAACACATTCGTGAGTCTTGACATCTTGAGAGACAAATTCTGCTTAAATCATTATGAACCAAACGCTCAAACTTTGGACGATATCAATCAAGCCAAAGTACTCTACTATTACTTCATCAATTGTTCATCTTATTGATGACCCTTGTGGTTAGGAAAGGATTCGATAAGAAGAAAAACTAAAATGAGAAGAATAAGAAGGATTTCTAGCCACACATTTTAAATAAGACGGGGAATTTTAAGGAAAGATGCATCCATTTTTGTAGGTACATCTGAAATGAGTGGTTGTGATTCCTTCTCATCATTCTTATTTTAATTTTTTTCTCATTTGATCCTAACTCAACTATTAGAGGAAAAATGTCTTATAATGATATACATTAGAAGATGTTGGGGTTGTCGTTCACGCCTGCCGTTGCACAGACTTAAATAGTCACATTCGTAAAACACTTTTACAACCAAAACAAGGATCATAACTACTTGTCGCAATTTTGGCCCATTGATTGATTATTTATATAGATAGGTAGTATTAAAAAGGGGTTTGTTGAGTCTTTATCAATATTTCAGATGGGTCTATACGAGTGTTTTATATAACCTCCGATCAAATCGTATAACAATTAACTAACGGGTTTAGGACGGATCTAATAGTTAAAGAAAATTTGTGAAAACCCAATTTGAAACGGCCCTGTTTAGACCCATAGTCCTAAATTATCTATCTAGACTTGGACCATTTATAATCAAACTCATTTAGACCCGTGATCTGACCCCACCCGCACATTCATGCCTAAACATGTGACTTAAACATTAACATGTAGATTTGAATGGTTTTAGATAAGTAAACAGAAACCCCTTTTTCGAAGAAAAGATCAGTGGTTCTTTTAATACAACGTTTATCATATGCAGTATTTCGTTTTAAAAGCAATGACAACATACATTTTTTGCCTTTTTTTCTTTCATAAAACGTGCTCCAAACACAATAATTAGTTGCTTCTATACTTTAATCACTAGTTCCAAGTAACGTATCTTTCTTTTATGACGTGCTCAAAAGGATTTAATTAATAATAGTGTACTAACTTTTTTTTTTTTTTTTTTTTATAGAGACTTATTCTAACCATATATCCTAACATCATATTCCATATAGGTTGAGAAAAGAAATTATAGATTACTATTTACTAATATATGGTAGTGTGTCGGGTCATATAAGTCCTAGAATAATATTATGTTTCCATATGTATCTCTGTCTTGCATGTTAAAAACATAGTACTTGACAATGGATAAATTTGAAAACTCATATAAATCTTGAGTTTTTATTTACTCCCTCCGTCCCTAAATAAATGACCAATTTGATTTTTCAAAGTGAAATTGGTTCAACTTTGACCGTAAATATTTTTTTAGTGTTATATAATACTTGATGAAAAACTATACCAATGAAAAATGCACTTATAACCCAATCCATTCATATATTTTTCATCATGTATTATATAACACTCGCAAAAATAGATAAGGTCAAAGTTGATCTAGTTTGACTCTGAAAAATCAAACTGGACACTTATTTAAGGACAGAGGTAGTATTATTAGCGTACATCTTTTTTGGATTTTATTTTTGTTATTTACGGTTAAACATGTTTTGGTAAAACCAGTGTAATCTTTAATCTCACATAGGTAAGTTTTTTCTTCTTTCACTGTAAAACATTTTTTTTTGTGGAGACTATTTTAATTTTATAATATCATAGATGAGTTTATTCTTGAAACTTCTTATTTAGAAAACAGAAATGATAACTTTAAATATTTCCATCTTTTTAATGTCTTGTACTCTTTTCATATGCTTAGAAATATTTCCATGTCAACTCCTTATGAAAACAAAAAAATCTTACATATTATTTGAAGTATATAAAAGATTGTCTAGCTGCTTAAGAAGAGATGTTGACATAAGTACTTTTACTAACATACTTGAGATTTTAGCATGAGTCACATTATTCAATTCCGGTTCTGGTAATGTGATCAGATTTTGAGATACATACATACATTTGTAACATGACTGACATTATTAAAAAAATAAATTAAAAAAATAAAAGAAGATACATTTACGCAATATTTTTGTTAGGAATTAGAAATTCCAGGTATTAAAGAGTCGGTCACCTCAAGTATATGTAATCGTTAGAAAGCTCGTAGTCATAGGTCTTTTAAGTTAAGTAGTTATTTAGTTAAGAAACACCGTGGAGGACGGACGGGTCTTTACCCACTATAAATACTCTCTACCTTCCAAGGTAGAGAGTTGGAGCTCATAATAATATCTTTCACTTTCTCTCACTAAGTTCCCTAAACCTCTAACTTTCTCTCTCTAGAATTCCATCTTATTCGCCACCTTGTGTTATGGTTTGATGTGTATGTGAAAAGTTATATCTTACAATTGGTATCAAGAGCCATGGTTAGATCATATCTTGCACATCTTTGGATTTATAGTGGTTTTTAGGTGGTTTTTGAGTTTGAAAAAGTTTAGTGGTTTTTGCATCATTTGGTTGATTTCTTGTGTTAAAGTTTGAATTTTGTTGGTACTTTTATGTTTAGAATCATCAAAAGTGTTTAGGTTTTCATTTGGTAAGCTTGAATCATCTTGGTTGGGTTGTTTTTGGATTGAAAAGTGAAGGTTATTTGGTTTTTCAACCTGGCGAATTAGCTCTCGGACTTGTTTTCTTGGTAGCGACTTACAGTTATAAAATCTAGCGAGTTAGAGCTAGCGAGTTACAGTACAAGTAGTGGAATCTCCACTACGGTTAGCGACTTGTGGTAGCGAATTAGTCTGTAGCGAGTTGCTCTTTAGCGACTTGCATATCTAGCGAATTGTGTAGCGAATTACTGCACAAATTTGGCTAGCGACTTAGTCTGTAGCGAGTTACTACTTAGCGAATTGCTCTTCTGTTGGCGACTTGGGATTCTAGCGACTTAGACGTGTAGCGAGTTAAGGGTTAGCGACTTAGTGCACTAATTTCTAGCGACTTAGTGCATTATTTGGTAGCGAGTTAGCATCTTATCATCTAGCAACTTGAGTGATTGTTTACGGTTTTCTCTTGATTTAGTAAAATCCCGTGAAAGAATCTATTTCCCGGTTTAATCATAGAGTCATAAAATCCCGTATAATCTGTTAACATGTCTACCAACATTCCCACTGTTCCCACTGTCATCTCCACTGTTGCCGAGGATGTTCAAGCAGCTGGCTCAGATACTCGTCCACCAATGCTTGACAGAACTGACTACGATTCTTGGGCTCAACGAATCAGATTGTATTGCCTTGGAAAGGAAAATGGTGTCAACATTCTCAAATCCATTGATGAAGGACCATATCGGGTTGAGACGACTAGAGACATACTTGATACTAATGAAGATGGTACTCCTGTCTACGGAATGGACAGACCTAAGATGTACAATGAGCTTGATAATGAGGAGAAAAAGAGATTCGATGCAGATATCAGGGCTTCAAACATTGTTCTTCAAGGTCTTCCTAAAGACATCTACAAGCTGATCAATCATAACACTGATGCAAAGGCTGTTTGGGATAACGTTAAGATGCTTCTCTCAGGTTCAGAATTAACTATGGAAGACAGGGAATCCCAACTCTATGATGAATTTGAGCACTTCAAGATGAAACCTGATGAGAGTGTCTATGAGTACTATGTGAGATTTCATAAGTTAGTGAATGACATGAGGAACATCAAGATGACTATGCCTAACATTCAGTTGAACTCAAAGTTTGTGAACAACATGAATCCCGAATGGCACAAGTTTGTCACATCTGTGAAACTCACTAAAGGATTGAAGCATACAAACTATGAGCAACTCTATGCCTTCCTCCTTCAGAATGAGAGACATGCTATGTTTGAAAAATTGATTCTCAATCAGTTCAAAACTAACCCAGGAGAGACAAGCTCATCTAATGATTCAACTGCCTTCTACTCAAACATTGGAATCACAACCAAAGCATCACAAGTCATTCCCTTGGGTAATGGTAATCACAAACTCATCCCTGATCCTCAGTTCAAACAAGCTGATGCTGATGCACGCGTGGATAACATCGTTAATCAACTAGCTCTACTCATTAGTCAAAACATGAACTCTCTCCCACAAACCAACAACAACCAACGAACTGCATCTAACCCACATAATCAAGCCACTGTTAAAGATGGAAGGATCGTGGTGCAACCAGTTCAGGAAAGACAGTATGATCAGGGGAGAGGTGGAGCTGGGAGAGGTTATGTTGGAAACCAGAATCGAGGAAGAAATGGTAACCAAGGTCATGCTAAGCCAATCAAATGCTTTAACTGTGGTGGTGAGGGACACTTTGCAAGGAACTGCACATCTCCAAAGCGCCAACAAAATGCCGAATACTTCAGAGATAAGATGCTGCTGGCTCAAGCTCAGGACAATGGTGCTACTTTGAATGAAGAGGAACTGCTGTTTCTTGCTGAAGGCAATGCCAAGACCTATGATGCAGATGTAGATGAGCAGCCCATTCAGGAGATAGGTCACAATCATCAAAATGCCTTTCAAGTCGGTGACTGTGATGCATACGATTCTGATGTAGATGATGGACCTACTGCACACACAATCTTTATGGCTAGCATCTCTCCAATGGCTTCTTCCAAGATCTCTTCTTCACCACAAGCTGGCCCATCCAGGGACAAACTCATTTCTGAGGTATTAAAGCTATATGATGATGCTGATGTGCAACAGATGCATGACAAAGTACAACCAACCGAAACTTTTGAATCAAATATTGAAAATACGGGTAATATCAATATTGTCCCATATGATCAATATGTGAAACAAAGTGAAAGTGAAGTTGTACCTAGTGATGCATCTTCTGCAGTCAACAATGACTATGCTTTTGATGAATTCACTGCATGTGCTCCTGATGATTCCATTATCTCTGAACTAAATGCATATAAGGAACGTGTTGCCATTTATGAACAACGTGCAAAATTTGAGTTGACCACTCGTGAGCAGGAAATGGATGACCAAGTACGTACAGTAATTAGAAAAAGTAATTTTAGAGAAGAAGTATTGAAACAAGAATTAAATTCTTTGCAAGAAAAACTTTCTAAAACAGCTAAGCAAAAACAAGAACTTCAAGAAAACGTGAAAATGCTTAAGCAAGAATTTAATGCAAAAGAATCAAAACTCTTGAGAGATTTTTCTAATCTGAAAACTTTGAAAAACAAACTTGAAAACAAGTTGTACATACAAGGAAACACCATTCAGACTGCTCACATGGTCACCAAACATCGAGTATTAAGCGATAAGCATAGCATTCCCCTTGTTGAGGAACCAAATCCTGAGGTAATCAAAAAGGCTAGAAATACTCAAAAGGTGATTTATGATGGTAATGAAATTCTTAAGCCTAGGCAGAAACCTAGTTGCGTTGAGTGCACGGAGGAAGATAAGAAATCAGATGAAGTCACTAGGGAAAGGATGAACAAAAAACTAGATGACCCCAAATGCAAAGAGAAGAACATAAATATCACTCCTCATGATTATAAGAAGGAAAACTGGATTGCATTAAACAAGTTTAAGCCTCAGACTTTGTTGACTCCCGAACAAGTCTTCTGGAAAATGGATTTAGATAAGCAGAAAGCCGAAAATATTGTAAAAACAAATCCTCCCCTTTGGAAAATGCCTAAAGCTACTGTGTATCCTCCTAACACACCAATGCATCTTGTTCCTAGAACAATTGCCACTAAAAGCAATATCTTAATTAGCCAATACGTTATTTTTCAACTATTTGTTGATTTTGAGAAAACTTGCAAGAAAAGGATCACACCCACTGGCATAACTGAAGGAGAAAGGGGTTTTGAACAAATGAAAGAATGTTATTTAACTGAGGTCATGCCCTTCTTTAAACTTTTAAAGGATCACTTTGAGAGTCTTAAAAAGGGGATAGAAACAGACATTAAGGGGATGGAAAAGGAATTTGATGCAATAATAGTTGAAATTAGTGATTATGAGCGTGCATTAAAATATAATGAGATCGAGAGGAAGAACCTGCATACATTGAATGAGAATCTTATTACTGAATGTGTTGCTCAAGATGTCTTTTTTACTGCTTCAAATTGCTCTATTAATGCTTCCAAATTTCATGAACTATCTGTGGCCCTGAAAGTCTCCCATGATCGTGTCATTGAGCTTGAAAAAACTAATTCTAAACTTAATGAGAAAATTGAACTGGATGATCATGACAATTTGGTTAAACATTTTTCTAAACTAGAAGTTGAGTATTTTAATCTACAACTAAAATATCAACATCTCAAAGAAAATGTCAAAACTTCAAATTTCAAGACATCTTCAGATGTTCCAGAGTTTGATGCAGTTTTTCAAATAAACAAACGAGATGAACAGATTCATGCTCAGTGTAACACGATCAGAAAGTTGAAAGTCCAAATCTCTCAATTAAAGGGTCAAACGAACAATATGACAGGTTCCCAAATGCCTCCTTCTTTAGATTCTCAGAATTCTCAAACGTTTCATCTTCAAAACCTAGTAAATGCTTTACAAAAGGAAAACGAAAGTTTCCTTGAAGAGAATGAAAAGGTTAAACGTCATTTCAATGAGTTGTTTGAATCAATTAAAGTCACTCGTAACAAAAACAACGAACAAATAACTTCATTGCAAAAGGAAATTGAGAATCTGAAGAGTCAGGTAAAAGGGAAAATGCCAATGATCAATGCGGAGAATGTTGTATCTAAGGTTCCCTCTGGTAATAAATCTACTTTATCTGTGACATATGTCCCCCCTCACCTAAGGAACAACAAACTTGCCATTCAAACATATTTCTCATCCCTTAAGGATTGCTTAGAATGCCTGCGTGAGATTGTTGAAGAGGATAAGCTAGAGAAACCTCATGATAATGCAATTGGACATGCATGCTTATATGCCAAACGATCTCAAGAAATCTTAGAATGTTTGATCACTATATGCCCAAAGACATTAGGTGAGAGAGTTAACCCCTTGATTCCATGCTCAATGCCTAAGGCCAAACATGACATGCACTCGATTCCCAATAGTTTGAATGTGAGGAGTAGTGCACCAGTGAGTAGTTCAGATTTTAGATCTGTCAATGCTAGGAAAGTGAACTCAAATGTGCCTTCTAGGAGTACTAATCTCAGTACCTCTAATGTTAAGAAAGTGAACCTGAGTGCACCTGCATGTAGTTCAGATCCCAGCACATCTAAACAGGTGGTGCAAAGAGTAGTAAAACAAACTAATGTTCCCATTCCCTCTACAGGAGTAATCAGTGACATTAAAGGGAGCAGGTCAAAGTCTCAAGACAATACAAGGAATGATAGGACCTCTCAAGCTAAGAATGTGCACTGGAAGAGAGTAGAAGAACAATCTAGGAACCTTAAGTTTGAATCGAATAAAACGAATCGTGTTGATTCTAGTATTAGCCATAGGCGTACTGTGATTAATTCGAATTCTGATGCTATTTGCAAACCTTGTACTAATGATTGCTTGAATTCTGTTTCTAATCATGAATGTGATGTTAATGTTTTGCCTAATGATGTTAATTGTCCAGTTAATGTTGTTAATGCTAAAATTCATGCTAAAAAGGCTAAAAGGCAAAAGCGAAAGAGAGTTAGAAAACAATGGAAACCCACAGGAAGAACATTCAGCAGAATAGGCTTTTATTGGATACCTGTTGGTCATAAGACTAATCAGATAATGCCCACTAGAAAATGGATGCCTACTGGTAGAACTATTCCCTTAAGAAGTGGTCACACTGTAAATAGGGCTAATACAGACACTAGTATTGCATCTATTCACAATGATTCCATTCCTTCACTGTCTGATATGAATGCTTCTATTTCTGATGTGGGCGGTCCAACTGTTGCTACTAACCAAATGGAACCCATTCTTGCATGGGGATCCCAAATATCCAGTTATCCATTCTTGTCTGTGTTCAACTGCAGATCGTTCAAATCGTTCTGTGGTACCTGGACTCAGGCTGTTCCAAGCATATGACTGGAGACCGGTCACGGCTCATGAACTTCGTGAGCAAATTCATCGGGACTGTTAGATTTGGTAATGATCATTTCGGTGCTATTATGGGTTATGGAGATTATGTTGTTGGTGATAGTGTCATCTCCAGAGTGTATTATGTGGAAGGTTTAGGTCATAATCTGTTCTCTGTTGGTCAATTCTGTGATTCTGACTTAGAAGTGGCCTTCAGAAAACATACCTGCTTTGTTAGAGATCTTAATGGTAAGGAACTGTTGAAAGGAACTCGTGGCTCAAACCTTTACACTATCTCTATCGATGACATGATGAGAGCTTCACCAATATGCTTGTTATCAAAGGCTTCAAAAACAAAGTCATGGTTATGGCATCGTCGTCTCAATCACTTGAACTTCGGCACAATCAACGATCTTTCCAGAAAGGACTTAGTTGTAGGTTTACCTAGACTAAAGTATGAAAAGGATCATCTTTGTTCAGCATGTCAATTGGGAAAAAGCAAGAAGTATGCCCATAAACCCAAACCTACTAACTCTGTCACAGAAGTTCTTCATATGATTCATATGGATTTATGTGGACCAATGAGGGTGCAGAATATCTTTGGGAAGAAATATGTGTTAGTTGTGGTTGATGATTATTCTAGATTCACTTGGGTCAAGTTCTTAAGGACAAAGGATGAAACTCCTGATATCATCATCAAACTCATCAAACAGCTGCAGGTTAGACTAAACAAAACTGTCAGAATTATCAGAACAGACAATGGAACTGAGTTTGTCAACAAACAACTTAGTGAATTCTATGAAAGCGTTGGAATCAGCCATCAAAGAAGTGTTCCACGAACCCCTCAACAGAACGGTGTAGTTGAAAGACGAAATCGTACTCTTGTTGAAGCTGCTAGAACAATGCTGATCTACTCAAAGGTTCCAATGTTTCTCTGGGCTGAAGCAATTGCCACTGCATGCTACACACAAAATCGCTCCCTGATTCACACCACTCATGGAAAAACTCCATACGAACTTGTCCACAACAGGAAACCTAATCTATCTTTCCTTCGTGTGTTTGGTGCATTGTGCTATCCAACTAATGAGGGTCAAGACTTGGGTAAACTTAGAGCTAAAGCTGACATTGGAATATTTGTAGGATATGCACCCAACAAAAAGGGATACCGAATCTACAACAAAAGAACCCGAAATATCATGGAAACAATTCACGTTACGTTTGATGAGCTGACCGGTCAAATGGCTCCTGGACACTCCAGCTCAGGACCCGCACTTCAAAACAGTCCTATTGGTTCATCTCTTGTTCCAAACTCCTCTCAAGAAACTCCATATGTACCTCCATCTGAAGATGATGTAAAGAAACTGTTTGATCCCATGTTTGATGAACTGTATGAGTCTACTACTAATGAGGTGCTGATCCCTACAACAGAGGATGCTCATATTCCAGTGAATGAAGTCAATTCATCAGTCTCTATATCTGTAAGTCAAGAAGCACCTGCTGCTGATCCTTCAGTCTCATCAACAAATCATCTCTCTTCAAATGTACATCATGGAAATGTTTCTGGCACCAATGATGAAGTTAATCCCTTTGCAACTCCTGAAGATGCTCCATTTGAAAACATATTTGCTACTCCTGTATCATCATCAGAACCATCTTCTTCAGGAGACATCGACTCAGCTACTTCAGTTCCTCAACAAATGCCACATGAACACCTCAGAAAATGGACTCACGATCATCCATTAGACAACATCATTGGAAATCCCTCTCGTCCTGTATCAACCCGGAAGCAACTCGCAACCGATGCCTTATGGTGCTTCTTCAACTCCGTACTATCTAAGATCGAACCAAAAGACGTTAAAACTGCCATGAATGAAGATAGCTGGTTCAATGCTATGCAAGATGAAATTCATGAGTTTGATCGTCTGGATGTATGGGAGTTAGTACCTGCTCCAGACTGTGCTATGATTATAGCTCTAAAATGGATCTTCAAAGTAAAACTTGATGAGCATGGTGATGTGTTGAAAAACAAGGCTCGATTGGTTGCTAAAGGATATCGTCAAGAGGAGGGTATAGACTTTGAAGAATCATTTGCTCCAGTTGCTCGAATCGAGGAAATCAGAATCTTTTTGGCTAATGCTGCAAGCAAGAACATGGTGGTATATCAGATGGATGTAAAGACGGCATTTCTGAACGGAGATCTTAAAGAAGTCGTCTACGTCAGCCAACCTGAAGGATTTGTAAATCAAGAGCATCCTACTCATGTTTATCGTTTGAAGAAGGCTCTTTACGGTTTAAAGCAAGCTCCAAGGGCTTGGTATGATACACTCTCAAAGTTTCTTCTTTCAACCGGATTCAGCAAAGGAGCAGTTGATCCTACATTGTTCACCAGGAAGTCAGGCAAACATTTAACTCATGTTCAAATTTATGTTGATGATATTATTTTTGCCTCGACTGACCCAATGGAATGTGATCGTTTTTCTAATGAAATGAGTTCAAAGTTTCAAATGTCAATGATGGGACAAATGTCATTTTTCCTGGGATTACAAATTTCACAAAGTCCCGGAGGCATTTTCATAAATCAATCTAAATATGCAACAGAGATTTTAAAGAAATTTGGATTTGATTCAAGTGACCCTGTTGACACCCCCATGATTGACCGAACCAAACTAGATGAGGACCTCTCAGGGATCATGATTGACCAAACGAAATATAGGAGTATGATTGGATCCCTGATGTATCTCACTGCTAGTAGACCAGACATTTTGTTCTCTGTGTGCATGTGTGCTAGATACCAGGCTAAGCCTACTAAAAAGCACCTTGAAGCAGTTAAACGGGTCTTTCGGTATCTCCAAGGAACCATCAATATGGGACTATGGTACCCGAAGGACACCGGTATGTCACTAACGGCCTATGCAGATGCTGATCATGCAGGTTGTCAAGATACACGTCGAAGTACGTCAGGAGGTGCTCAGTTTTTGGGTGATAAGCTTGTGAGCTGGTCTTCAAAGAAGCAAATGAGTACTTCTATTTCCTCTACAGAGGCTGAATACATAGCCATGTCATCTTGTTGTGCTCAAATCTTATGGATGAGATCTCAATTATCTGACTATGGCTTTGAATTCAACAAAATACCTCTGTACTGTGATAATAAAAGTGCTATTGCTCTCTCATGCAACAACGTTCAACACTCAAGAGCAAAGCATATCGACATTCGACATCATTTCATCAGGGAACAAGTGGAAAAAGGTGTGGTGGAACTATATTTTGTGAGGTCTGAATATCAGTTAGCAGACATCTTCACCAAAGCTCTTCCAAGAGAACGTTTTGAGTTTATTCTTCCACGTCTTGGTTTGAAAAGCCTTCAACCAGAAACTCTCAAACGTCTTCAGGAGGAAGACGAGGAGTAAAGGTCTATCTTCATCTATCTCATGTACATATATATTTGAAAAACAAAATACAAAAATATAAAACTTTCAAAATCCATAAAAAAATTTTAAAAAAATTCGAAAATTCTTCAAAAAAAAAAAAAAAAAAAAAAAAAAAAAAAAAAAAAAAAAAAATTATTATTATTGTCATTTTTGTCATGTTTCTTCCGGTTCGATAATATCTACGGTCTTTGTGCTGTCATTCAAAGAATGACACGGGTCTTTAGATGTTGTTCGAATTCTTTAAAAAAAAAAAAAAATAAATAAAAAAAAAAAATAAAAAAATAAATTTTGAGAGAAAGTGAAATGGTTTATTGTCATTTTCAGGCAATAACCCGCTTTTTAAAGAAAGAACAGAGCCATATTTTACCATGTTTTCAAATTCCTATGCTCTGATTCTATAAACTCCTATCTGCTGAAAAACAAATGCTTTGCAAAATAACTCGGATTCTATTTTTGATAATCATCAGGACTTATATGTCAAAATCTCTATCTCTCAATCAACAACCTATGTCATTGATTGAGGGGGAGAATGATTTCAATTAAATTAAAAAGTTATTTGGCATTAAAATTGTTTTCAAAAGATATACATGCATGTTTTATAAATGGAGTTTAAAGTCTCAAAATCCGATCCGTATCAGTTAAAACACTTTCACAATCAAGTCACAATTCTCCTTAAAAGCTTTCAAAATCAATTTAAATCTATACGAGATCACAAATTACAAATGATTTGATAATTGTGATCGGGGGAGAATGTGTGATTTAAATTGGATTTAGACTGATAATTAGGTAAATGGTTATAATAGGATATACATGCTATCCCGCCCACATGTGACAAACGATTTCAATTTTTTTAATGCACATGTTGAGGGGGAGCATCTATCTTAAAACCTTTGATTTAAAACGTGATCATTTATCCCAATGTGCAGGTTCCCTCTAGTATGTGCAAAACTCTTTTCAAACCTCGAGGCACATATTGAGGGGGAGCAAATTTATGGAAACCTCATCCTTCCCGGAATTGCTATATCTACTTGATTTGTTGAGGGAAGTGATGTTGATATCTTTTAGAAAATGGTAATCAAAAGAAGTTAATTCTTTCTCCTGCCTCCGTGTGCAAAACATTTTCAATACTTGATGCTCATGTTGAGGGGGAGTTCTTGTTCTAAAAATATCAAAAACAATTCAGGTACAAAAAGCTTTGATAATATATCACAAGTATCTGAATTGATTTTCAAATGGTTTTCAATTGGATCCATTGGCAGATGAACAATACCAAATAGACCGACCAACTTTACTTCATGTACGGTGATATAAGGATGATAAGGTTAGGTATGTGTTCCCATGATCCGCCAGTACCGGAGGGATCTACCCAGGGACAATCCACTAGTTAGTGTAGAAGTCCTTAGGTATGATGATAAAAGGAGAAAAATGAGATATGGGAAGAGTGCGGACTAAGACTGAGCTAGTACTGGAATAAACCCAACAAGGTTCTAGCTATGAAGTCTCGGTAAGCACTGAAGGGGTTGAAGAATTAAAAAGAATTGAATGTAAATAGGGTGAAAACAAATAGCCCTCCATTAATTCAACCTTAGGGCAGAAACCGGGTTCACTTCATATGCTACTGATGGTAACATCGGTATTGAAGACAAGACGTCATGGACCCAGTGACGCAATGCACTTCAACTTTCCAAACCACTCAAGTTCCTCTTAAAAGGGCTTGTTTCATTCTCACGGGGAACCGACATTATCTATCGACTTTCTCTTAGAGATTGTTGATATTGAAGTAGGAGACCCTCTCCCTAGTCTCCGGCACAGGATCCAAATATGCACAAATTGAGTCTAGAGCCACGAGATCATCAATAAATCTCATTAGGACACTTTTCAATGAAGACTCTCTGTTTCACACAATGTGGAAAGAGAGATTATATCTTGAGTCCTACGCATTATCCTTGTGGTATTGCCAGAACATCTGAGTGATGTGCTTACATATTCACAATGAAGATGGAAAGCCTTCTGGAGCCAACATCAAACAAGCTCCTGGTAGGTGGCATGTGAGATCTATTATATAGATCAACCATGTGACAACTGAACAGAAACAATGGGGCGATTCAATCTCTTGAATCAATCCTGGTTCAGGTTATGGATTGACGGATACCTTTGAAAAACCGGTCTTTGTGCTTAAAAACTCCTTTCTTTAGCACATCGACTGTGTACTTATTTTTCAAACCAAAAGGTATTTTTATGATTGATAATTGATTTTTCAATAAAACCTTCGTTGTATTGCAAAAACAATTTCTATTGAGCAATACACGATTGTTTTTCAAATCTCTTTTCTTCAATCAGTGGACTTAAAAGTCGCTGATTCACTCACTCCGTGTTGTCTTCTTTGAGACGTTCCGGTTTGAGAACAGCTAGAACAGCTGCGAAACCCTGTCAAGGAGATTCTTAGGAATCCTACCTGATCACAGGCAGTACTTGTACTGATCAACGGGGAACCGTGGGCCGTGTACCTCAATTCAACGAAAGTGATCAAAGACACTTTCGTGCGATTTGTTGCTAACTGTTGTATGCAGGTACGCCCGACGTTTGCAGCTGATCAGAATGAAGCGGTCAATCCACAGCCGCATGCTCACTTAACACATTCAACTCAAATGAAATCATGATGAGTGCATCAATGACTCTGATATTTTCACTCCATGCTTCTGCTACGCTGCTGCCAATATCGTGATTCAACAAATGCTTCCGTTACTCTGATGAGAAGATATCATGATCCAGAATGTGAGCATGTCGGTCCCAAAGTCACAACATCACAAAATACCAACACCACAAAGGATGTGTCAGAGATTGTTGATAGCCGATGATCTCAAATGATGGCTCAGAATTATTATCACGTGGATCAGTAAAAGACCTCCACTTGGAATAACCAAACATGCAATGTGAAGAATCAATGACTACGAACTCAAGAGCAAAGGACTACATCAAGAATACTAGATCACTTGTTAATGTTATATCTATTTGTATTCTTTGTAATTTTGATACATGTTTGAGGTGACCTCCCTTAGGGGGAGATTGTTAGGAATTAGAAATTCCAGGTATTAAAGAGTCGGTCACCTCAAGTATATGTAATCGTTAGAAAGCTCGTAGTCATAGGTCTTTTAAGTTAAGTAGTTATTTAGTTAAGAAACACCGTGGAGGACGGACGGGTCTTTACCCACTGTATGCCTGATCCACAGCCCGTAGTGTGGCGAATTATGTAAGACTATAAATACTCTCTACCTTCCAAGGTAGAGAGTTGGAGCTCATAATAATATCTTTCACTTTCTCTCACTAAGTTCCCTAAACCTCTAACTTTCTCTCTCTAGAATTCCATCTTATTCGCCACCTTGTGTTATGGTTTGATGTGTATGTGAAAAGTTATATCTTACAATTTTTGCTTGTTTTGATTTACTAAACAGGTTTTGATGATAGAACCAGCGAGTCATGTACGCTTTGAGAGTAATACGGTAAGTGGTTTACTGATGGTGGCCTTCATCAGCTCGTGGTTTGAACCACGAGCAAACTTAATGCTTTTTTGGTCAGTCATTGTAGTGATTATGGCGAAGTAAAATAGATGAGACTATGAGAGTGAAGAGAAAATAAACCGATTTCGTGTTAAGTTGACAGTATTGATGGGACGATGGTCGTAACGACCACTAAATTGCTCTTAATATATTTTCAAGTAACTCAATTAATCAATTTTAATTTTTCATCTATATTAAAACCAATTATTCGAAGGACTGTTACAAGACGAAAAACCTATCTCAAGCATTTGCAAGAAAAATGAATATTCCCTAGTTACATGCAAATCTATATATGTACAATAAGTTTTTAAACAAACCTAAACAAGTATCACAATATAACAAGGAAATGTATTCTAGACCTAAACTCGTTACAAGTATGAGTGGTCACTATCCGCATCTTCTGGCTTAGCGAATTCCGAACAGAGCTCTTTGTGGCCCAAACGATACAACCATTAATCATGCAAGCATGAAACTTTGTTTGGTGACACTTTATTTGATCAAAATATAAATAGTAAATACTTAAAAAAACATTATTAACTTAACAATAAATATTCTAGCACAAAATATCTATAGTCCTCTAATGATAAAAAAGATGGGATCAATCCTGTACAAGAAAGAAATGGTTTACTTTGACTTTTAAGGTCAAACAGACTATTCTTCAACTCCAAGAACAACTATAAATCCGTAAGAGTTAAATTTAAGCTCTATACAGATTTTAGTAGTATAGGAATGCATCTTAAAATCGAATCTGAAAAGTAAATATGACCTAAAAAAGTCAACATATACCCATATTGCACTGAACTATTGAAAATCTAAAGAAATCTGCAAAATTAATAAAACAAAATGATATGTAACTATTCATTTGTTGGATTTATACATATTCAATGGTCTAAGTAGATAGAGATATGTATATTGTATCATTGCAATGATGAATAAATTTTGATAATTCACATGCATAACATTGCGCTGTAAATGCACAAGTCCTACCGGGAATACGAAAACATCACCCTTTTGCAGTACCTTGCTGATAAAACCATAAAATGGTTATTGGGGTTAGAAATGACAAATCCAACTTGTAGGATCCCTTCAAGAACTGTAAGGATCTCAGTGGCTCTTGGGTGAGTGTGAGAAGGATTCAAGATTTAGTCTCCAAGTCCCCATGATGCATAATCAACTCGAACCATTGAGTCGCAAAGAGTGGGGTCACCCTTGATCCTACAGCGTTTGATGTGTCATCTATAACATTGAGTTTATTTTTGCTGCATACATTGCAGTTTTAGACCAACTGTGAACCCAACGTCATGTGCCCTATTACTAGTGAATATCATTTTGTACCGCTTGAACATATGTAAAATGAAAAGACAGATTGGGATTTTTTATTTGTTTTCTCTAGTTGTAAGTTTTGCTATGTAGGCCTCTTTTGTAAGAACCCCAAATTATGATTGCAAGAATAAGTTATGACCCAAACTTTATATAGATTTCAGATAAATAAACGCTTATCCAAAATCACAGGTTCATGCGCTAACTCTAGCATTCTTTCTAACATAATATTAGTTGCTTCTAAACGTGAATTCATTTTGATGTTCCGTGTAACAAATCTTTCTTTCACCAAATGTTAAGAACTCTTGAATTCTATCTTTCTTACCATTTCTAATGAAGATATTTTGTAACCTAACACTCTATCCCACATAGAATGAAGATAGAAGTTGTTGGTTAGTTATATACGCGCATATGTGTGTTAAATGTGTTGAGGCTAGTATTATGTTTTCGGATAGTTGAACATCTTTCAAGTTAAAAAATCTGAATGAGATTCAACTGTTGAGAATGCAACATGCAATCCAGAATATAGGCTTGCTTTTGCCCTCTCCCGATAGTACATTTAAATATTAAACATGTTTTAAATTTCCAAATCAAAAGATATTTTGTAACCTAACACTCTATATTCACAACGACGTGCGAGTCTAAAGTACAGCTATTATGAGAATGTCTAAAAGACCAAGGATTTTGCAAATAGGGGCGGATGTAGGTACTGGCCACCTGTGGCACGTGCCACACATGGATTGGGTGGATGAAGTGTAGTTTTTTTACTATGGGTTTTCATTTGATTTAAGAAAATAGGTATTAATCCATGTGACTAAAAGAAAATACGTACAAACAGAGCAATGGTTAGATTTAGATGTGAGGAAGAAGATAGACAAACTTTAAGTTATATACTTCTTTTAGTGTTTGTAGTATTTTACATTTTTGACCAAACTAGCTATTGTTATTTTCTCAGCCAAAAGGTTATAGAATTGACATTTTCAATCTCTTTTTTGAAAACTTATTGCCAAATGATCACACATCATATATTTCAAATAATTGTCTAAAATGTTATAAAGGTATTTAGGTGTGACAAATCATGAGAAGTTCGAAAATTTCATTTTAGTACTTTCTTTTATTATACATCTTGTAATTTCTAACATTTTTTTATTTATGTATTACATGTTTCATATTTGGTGATCCATACTTATTAGTTATAGCATAGTGACACCAAAATATAAATGAGTAAATGACGCTATGTCAATGGTTATTTTGTTATCATGACACAGGGCCCTCAAAATACATGGAACGATTCTGGATAAGCCTCATATTTTTATGGCCGTCTCGTGGATTTGAGTGGCCCCGTGCCATTATCATAAAAAGGCCCTCAAACACATACATAATATACATATGTATAAGTAATGTATGAATTAATTAAGCTCGAATCTCATATTGTGTTCATATATATAATAGAAGTGCATGAAATTTGGTGGCCCTCGTCAAGCGGTGGCCCTGTGCAATCGCACCTCTTGCACTCCCCTAAAGTCGGCCGTGCATATTTTATAAATCTATCCTCGAAGCCAAGCAAGCCAAAATTGTGCCACACACGCTCATAAATCCTAGATCCACCACAGTTTGCAAACCTTATTTCTCATTTGGAACCAACTGATCGAGCTACGTGTCACGAAAAGAGTTAAAGTCTTAAACAACAAATTTATGCAATTCGGCTAGGATTTTAAAAGCCCTAGCCACGACCTCCTACAAATATTGTGTATCTTGCGAGCTATAATCTTTAAAGGAGCCACACTAGATGATTAGAAAAGAAGTAATTAGCAGATTTTAACTAGGAAAGCAATCAAAAATAAATGAAAAGATTGTCTTATGATGATATTGTAGTAGGTCGTTCACACTATTTAAGCCATTGTATGTCCTATGAAAGTGGAGTTGAAGACGAATATCCATTTCTGCTTGAATAACAATTCTTCTTTTTAGAGCAATAACAACATATTGAGCACGCATCTGATAAGCATGTTTGTTGAAAACTTAGTTTAGCTACTTGCCAACGAAATATGTACATTCATAATATACACACATTGAGCATTTAGAAATGTGTAGTGATAGTCATAATGAGTTTGCTAAACAACCCATGGCCATTAAATGTATCATAACGCAAAAATACTTTTAACCTCCATGACCAAACAACGTAATTTATTCAACAACATTTTAGATTTATTCGCGAATGATTTTAGATAAGTACTAGCTAACCCCTTGTTCTTAGGAAAAATCACACGATGTCTTAGTTCAATGCTTTAACATTCGCAATCTTTCGTTCTTAGAGCACTAACAACATATATTTCTATGTTATTCAAGATGTCCATTCATAATTTGTGCCCCAAAAACACAAAATTAGTTGCCCCTAAATTTCAATTTGGAGTTCCATGTAACAAATAATTCTTTCACCCACTGTTGATAACTCGTGCATTATATGTCTCTTTGTTTTCATGTACATAAAAATCTTTTATATAATATGAAGACTTTTTTAACTTTTTATTTTAACTTTTTGTCCCACATTGATTGAAGAAAAAACTTGCTAGTTAGTTATATACCCTAGTTTTTATACTTTACAAGTGCTTGGAAGTTGGAATAATATAATGTATTCATGTTGATGAGTTTCTTGATTTATTACAAATTCTGTGTGTATGAATGGATCCCATGAACTTCCAACTTTTTTTCTACTATCTCTTCTTAATTATAAAACATGTTTTTTTGGTGAAAAACTTTTTAATCATTAGTTTCACATGGCTTATGAAGTAAGAATGACTAGAAGCTAGAAAGAGTGTGGGTAACAATCATATTACTCAACTTTGTTTTGATCATTATAGATATCAAATAAAATGAATTAAACAATTTATTTCTTAAAACATTTTTTGAAATCGTTATAATGAATATGGATTATTATTACAAATAGCCAATAAAAGATTAAAGCTTATTATAGCAGAAAAATGAATTAACTATTTATGTAATCTCATACATGATATCCGTTGATGAAACTTTTCATAATTGAAAACGTTATCCTCTATTTTGCATCTATGGAAACGACTAGAGCTTGATCTAACACAAATGGTTACTAAAAATTTTAAAAATTTTAAGAACAATATGTTACGTCGTTACATATATTTCTATTGTGAATTTGTAGATGCTTACCTTTTTCATTTACTAGACGAGTACCTGTACATAGCAATGAGATTTATAAGCGCATATAGTTGTAATGACAAAAAAAATTTACGGGTTATAAACGAGCGAAAAATACCAATGGAGCATTAGTTCAATGGTTGGAGCATTTGTGTTTGAGTCAATTGACTCAGGTTCAATTCTCATCCTTGGCATTTGCTTCATATAGGTACCCACCTCCGCAAAACATTTGGGCACACTGGAGAAACTTTGGGGAATAAGAGCTCAAGGGTCCGAGTCTATGCTCGTGCTCACTCCAGTTGGTGCCCCACTAGGCAAGGAGAGTTGCCGGAGGTATTCCTTGTGGGGTGGACAATGGCTGGTGCCAAAAGGCACCGGGGTCAGGGTGTTCCCGCCAATCTACACCTTTTTGTGAAATAAATGAACGAAAAATAATACAAGTTTGAAGATTTGAGGACTAAATATAATGTTTTAAAACCCGGTTCGACCCGGCCGGTTCGACCGGTTGAACTGGTTCCTGTCGAGAAAATGGTCAATCTATTATTTCTAACGTTTTCACTTTTCCAAAGGGTCAATCTATTATTTCTAAGCATAAAAAACATATAACTTAACGTTATCGAAAGTGTCCCCTTCGTGATTCTTGCTCCAAACACATAAACTTGTTGCTTCTAAACTTCAATTTGGTGTTCGAGGTAACATATCTTTGTTTCACCAACGGTCAATAAATATATCTTACTATTTATTTAGGTCTTTTCTAAATTTCATCCCACATGGTCTCAAGGTACAAGTTGTTGGTTAATAATATACCATATTGTGTGTCGATTAAATATGTTGAGAAAAGTATTATGTTTTCGAATATTTCATCATCAAGTCACGATGAAAAAATCTGACCTGGTTGGGAAATATTTGGAAACTCATATAAACTCTTAAATTTTTTCATTTAACTTGGTAATGTAAAACATGTTTTGGCGTAGACCATGCTAATCTTTGTCCGTTTGGTTGGGGTGTATGGGTATGGGGCTATGACTTTGAAAGTCATTGATGTTGTTTGGTTGGTTATGGGGCCCACCACAACGGAATGAGGATACCCATATATGAAGGTTTCCTCATATATGATGTGTATGGGTGGTTTCTTCATACCATCAACTATCATTCTATTCTATATCAATACCCATACCCATTGTGATTGATAAGGACAAACCAAACGCATATAATTTCACAAAGGTTTGAAATAAAAACGAAATGGAAAAAATAAAATGTAAAAATGTATCTCAAATCTTTTGATTAAATTGAACCATGCAAAATAAATACATGTACAATTTAACTCAATGCTCAACGAGTCAACAACCAACATAAATCTTACTAGACAATTTATACAGTTATCATAAATGTATATGAAATTAACATATTTTTATCATAGTTAAAATTTCGCAAGAAGGATATCCTTTGGACATATACATATTTTCGTTCTAATGTGATCTTACACATACTGACATACACAACAACCATTGTGACAATCACCAACTACTATTTCAATGATCACGTTTCAACTTCGAATATTGAAGAATGTCTAAACGCATAGGTCCGTACTAAACGATTTTGTCTCCCTAAATCTTTGAGAAAACCACATGCGAGTTTAAAGTTTATATATTATGGTACCAACTGACCTGCGCGTCACTAAAAGACTTGGACCACAACTTTCAGCAAGTTTGACGAATCTGTCGAGCAGCTTTTAAGATGAGCTACACTAGATGACTAGCAAAGAAGTAATCAACAGATTCAAATTAGGGAAGGAATAAAAAGTAAAAGAAAACTTTGTGTTAAGATGATATTGTGGTTGTCGTTCATGCAATTTAAGCCGCTATGTCCGAAGATCATGTGTTGGAAAGTAGAGTTGAAGATGAAAAAGGTAGAAAAAGCTTCATGATCTAATGTCTAAATGGGAACTTAGTGAAATTTATTGAAGACACATTGATATTGGCGCAAAACAATCAATATATATATCGATTGAAAAGGATGTCTGAACTAAATTCATGAAACTGCACCTTGTGTTCTTGCACACAATATTAGATATTAGAATAGAACCGATAGCATGACTCACATTATTCAATTCCAGTTCTGGTGATATGATTAGATTTTGAGATACTACACACATACATTTGTAACATGACTCACACTATTTGAATAGTCACATTTACGCAATGTTTTTCCTAGTTTTAGTTTACTAAACAGGTAGTGATGACGGAAGAAGCGAGCCATGTATGCTTTGAGAGTGATATGGTAAGTGGTTAGCTCGTGGTGGCCTTCATGAGCTCGTCGTTTGAACTATGAGCAAACTTAACGTTTGAACTATGAGCAAACTTAACGTTTGAACTATGAGAATAGTATTATGTTTTCGGATATTTCAGCATCCGTCAGGTTGAAAAAATCTGATCGGCACTGAAAAAACCGAGAACTCATATGATCTCTTAGCTTTTTTTCATTTCGTACTTTAAAACATGTTTTGGTATTTTTTTAATTTCACACACTTTAAAAGGATAACAAACAAACTGTGAAAACTAATAAAGAACCAATAGAAATGTAAAATTGTATCTAACGTGCAAAATAAATACACGTTTAAAAATAATTCTTTTGGTAAATTTGACTTGAGCATATTTTAATAGTTGAATTTTTATAGTGAGGATATCCTTTCGAATATCTTATTTTCATCTAGTGATGTACATCTTTTCTTTCAAATGTGATCTTACACATATACAACAACGATAGTCGCGAATAACAACTACTATCTCAATTATCATGTTTAGATACTTATCGACTTTGAATATTCAAGGATGCCGAATCCCGTCCATTTGATACAACCATGTACGAGTTAAGAATACAGTTATTATGAGGATTTTTGAAAAGCCGTGGATTTTAAAAGTCTCCTTGCAAAGTCTTCTCACTGGAAACCACGTGAGCTATACACCGGCCAAAATTTTTAGAGTCTTGACCACAACTCTCTATAATTGTGGCATATCTTTCGAGCTAATGCTAAAAGGAGGCCACACTTGATGACTTGAAGCGAAGTAATTACTTAATGAGTTTTAACTAGGGAAGCAATTAAAAATAAGGGAAAACTTTAAAATTAAACGAAGTTGTCATTCACGTAATTTAAACCCCTAATTGTCGTAAGAACATTTAGCTAAAAAAAATAGAGTTGAAGACCAAAGAATGACATAGATGTCAGTGTTCCTGGTTGGATCCTACTGACTCAAACTTCGTCTCCAGTTTATGTATTTTACTCACCGTATCTTCAAATGATATTTGATTTTAAAAATACTCGTAAGATATACCAATCTATGCTCGGTTAAAGATGGATATCAAGGCATTCACGAGTCTCAACCTCTTAAGAGACTGTTTTTGCATTCACGAGTCTCGACCTCTTATCTGGCTGAAATGTTTTGAACCATATGTTTAATTGTTGGACGATATTAATCAAGCCAAGGTACGGTATATTACTTAATCAACTGTGGCTGAAATAGTTTGAGCATGTACCGCTTGTGAGTGATTCAATGGGAACAATGGATGTTGGTTCTACTCCCATAGCTGAGAAAATTGGTAAGCTTGAAAAGCTAATTATTGATGGGAAAGCTACTCTTGGGCGGTTCAGAAGTTTCCTTCTGTGAACGTGTAGGACTTTCCAGAAGCAGCTTGTCATAATCAGCATCTTAATCTTTCTCAGACTTCTCAGTTTCAGGTTTCTCAAACTCATATTCGATAGTATCCTCCACAAGCTTTTGTTGTTGCACAAGAGTGGTGGCACCAGATCCCTTATCGGGTCGATTAACCGCATCAGGATCTGGTGAAGAGTGGGCAGCACCACTTGATCCTCCGAGGCCACCCATTTGGTCTTTTGCAAATTCTTCAGCCTTTTGAAGGTGTCTGACGAATTTAAATTTCTTCCTGTAGGATTGATCCAGTAGCTCTTCTTCTTCTTCAGAGCTTTCATCATAGGGCACAAGTGCAGGAGTCTTCCCTTTTCCTTTATCAGCTTGAGGACTTGAAGGTTTTGGTACTGAAGGATTGTCATCCTTTGCAGTTTCAGAGTAGGTAATCTCTTCATCTGTGTCAGTACCTTCAGAGCTTTCGTCCAAAAGCTTTCTTTGCGGTTCAGGTGTGGGAATAGGTTCAGCTTCCTTTACAGGAACAATCCTTTTACGAGGAGGATTCCTTTTGGGAAGCTTCCTATAACTTTCAGAACTTACTGCACTTCCAACACTTCCTCTTCTGGTTCTCCGAGTAGGAGTTCCTGAAGGTTTTTCATCAAGATGACCGACTTTACCTTCTTTTACTGCTACTAGATACCTTTTGTACATTTCAAGCTTCTTGATTTCTTTAGATAGAAGGTGATTAGGCAGCACGGCACCCTGCTTCTTAGTTGTCGATTCCATGATTCTGATAGAAAGGATAGGTTCGGACAACAAGTCGTGATTGTCGGGGTCATTGAGCCTCATGGGGATATCAGGATTAAGTCCAAGTGCTCTCTAGATCAAAAGCTTTGTGTATCTGACATAGGGAATGTAAAACCCTAAAAATCGTAAACGTGGTGAATGACTATTTTGCCCTCTAATTTAAAACTTATAAGATACGTAAAATTCGTCAAGTTCATTAATTATAACTTCAATCTAACTTATAAGTAATTATAAAAACCTAGTGTATAAGATTATTGAAATTAAAGCACTTACGTCTAAATATTGCGTCACACATTTTATGGTTTTCCTTTCTTTAGCTATTGCATGAACCGAAAATTTCCTAAGATGCTAAGTACACTATAACTTGAATGATGGCCCATCTAGTTGGGCTAGGCTTTGTGTTCACTTCCTTTGAACCGACAATCAGAAAGAAACATAACCCCTCCCCATTTTTTTAACGTTACCCTAATTTCACAAAACTACATCACGCTCAAAACCCTAAAAACACAAGTGACGGCTATCTCTTCTTCTCCAATTATGTCGACATCAAGGTGTGTACCAAGGGAGGATGTCGTATGGTGATCATGGTTTTAGACTCCACGTTTGAATGTTGGCTGTGTTGGTGGGATTTTGTCGTGGGTTTAGACAAGGGAAGAGTGGTCGTGGGTCTTGTTCCTCCTAACTTCCACTCTCATTTCTTGCACGCTACAAGGGTACACAAGGCTGCTGAGGTCGTGATGGTTGGATCATTGGAACCTAGTTCATAGGCTGATGGATGTGTTGTAGTGCTGCTGGTCATGGGGTCATGGTGCTGGTCGTGAGTCACAGGTCAAAAGGCTGCTGTTGTCGTGAGTTCTAGCCTAGTCTCTTTTCTCCTCTCATATCGCAACAAGGGTAATATGTCACGAATCCCATCTTGTTTGGCCTCCTTTTGTTTCTTGTTTAACTATTGTCGTGAGTATCTAATTAAAATGCATGGTAGCCTTACATAAAATAATACCTAAAATCCTTAAGGTGCTCACATAAAATAATGAATGAAAGACTTATGTATTTTGACCCATATGTAAAAGATATAAAATCTGTTTTGGTCTATCATTTGTTTCGACCCATATACATGTTGCCTCGAATCTGTTTCGACCCATTTATAAACCTATATTTCTGTTTTGGACTTCACTCGTGTCACTTATAACAATACGTTGAAAGGCTCATGAACTTGTAAAACTTAATCGCATAAAATATTGAATAGGGTGTTCAAGATGTCGACCATATAAACTTTGATGTAACAAATATTATTTCAACCCCATAACCATACGAATACAGGCTTGATTATCTACTTGTATCGAATTAAAATAGGTCATACGGCTTTCATGGGTCATGGTGCGTTTGGGTAGGTAAAACATGTGATACGTTAACTTTAGACGGGTTTTTGATTGGGACTGTTTTAGAAGCTGAATTTGGAGCTGTTGTAACTTGAGTTTCACGAGGGTAAAATCCAGTATTTTTACATGAAAAGTTTATTCTATGTCTTATTTAATTTTTCCAAGTAGTTTGGTCGAATTTGGAGTTGTTTAAGTCGTATTTTTTAATTTTACAAGATCAAGTGTCAAAGCTGAGAAAACGGGTCTGAAATTTAGTTGGATTGTTTGATTTTTCATTTGCAAACCATAAGGAATTGGGAGCTCTCCTTTTACAGGAGTGACATTTAGGATATAAATGAATTTCTGGGAGTTTTGGGAATTTTTCCAAGGTGTCTAAACAGGTCCAATAAGTGTAAACTTTTAAGGTGTATTTTCTAATTACTTTCTGGACAGGTCTGGACTTGTGATTTTCCATAGGCCATTTGGCTAGAGATAGAACCCACCAATTTTTGGAGACTCTTTTAACTCATGTGGGAACCACTAGGAATTTCCTTGATTTTATTTGAGCTAAGTAAGTATTTTATAAAAATCGCTAAATTCTTGTCCAAATGTGAACTTAAGAAAATGAAAGATAAAAAGAGGATATCAATAAGTAAAACACTTACACATGCATAAGAAGCTTATAAAATGAGTATATAAGTAATATATGATATCAATTCGTGTAGATTCGTTGAAGAAGATACGACGTTGCTTTCCGGTGTTACTTTCCCGTTTGTTTTCATTTCGTTGCTAAGGTACAGATATTCTGACCTTTTCTCTTAAGGTTTCTCATGATTCGTTTACATATTTCGATATTAGCTTTGAACTGTTATACTTTGCTCTGAGCCTTCTAATTAGGGCTTCCCTATGACTCTGCTATGCACCTTTTTGTTATGAACTCTGATTATGAACCTTTCTGATTATGAGCCATTGATATGAACTTTTGATTATGAACTTATATTATGGAACTTTGATATGAACTTTGATATGAATCCTTATGATATGATTATGCTTTGACCCTTCAGTTTGATACCCGAGCCAAATATGTTTTCCCTAGCAATGAAGGTAACATGGCCGTGTCAGTGATGCACCTCTGGCATGACTCTAGGGCGGTAGAGTGATGTTCTGCCATGTCCCTTGGTGGTGGATCATATTTTGTATATGTGAGGTAGGGGCGTATGGATGCATCCTAGATCTGTTATGTTATCTGATATGATATGATTTGTCTGGTGAATGATGTCGTGTGCAATACGCGTCTTCACAGTCTGGGAGCTAGCTACTCCATTGGTTACTGAGGTCTCCCCTCCTATTATATATGGTATTCCGAGGTCACCCCTCCGAATACAATGGCTACTTATGATATGATATGATATGATATGTTTCCGGGCTCGTGGTAGATTTCTGACAACCCTTACACTTTTGATATGCCTATACTGTACTTTCTGTATTTCCCTAACGCACTATAATCTGTATTAATTGTTCATTACTCAGTACCCTTATATGACTCACTCTTACCAAGATATAGATACTCCTTTTCATTGATCTGTCACACTTTCATTCCGTTATTTCAGACTATCGTTCCATTCACGTACCGGGTTATTATATGTTTATTGAATTTGATTATGCTATTCATGTTTTATGTGACTACTGATTATCCTGCTATGATGTGATTAATATGTGGTTATCTGAGTTACCTGTTGTCATCTGATGATATGTGATCTCACTGTTCTGTGACCCTCTGAATTGTCTAGTGACAATGCTAATGTGTAATCGATAGTTTGTCTGTTTATTATGTGTACTTCGTTCAGTTAATCCCGTGAACTATGACTATTCGTTGTGTCCTTATCTGCTTATTGTTTACCTGCCATGTTTACATTTCTGTCTATGCTACGGTTTGATTAGGTAAATGGTTCAGCTTGTGACATCTGGCTTGTTAATTTGTTTAATTGCCCTGCTATGTCCCAAGTTCATTTAATTATAGTGTTCATACTGTATTCCTACTTGTTACGTGTGACTGCCATGTTTTGACTGCTGTTATGATACTGGTTATGTTTTCAACTAAGGGTTTTGACCTGTGTGAATTGTCATGCTCACTTATTAATTAATTTCTTCCGTTTTCCTGTAGATATCTGTTTGGCTTGTATGTCTTCTGATTTCCTGAATTGATTGTATGACATATATGTTGTGTGGATGCAACGCCTGCTATGCTTGCTTATGTTTCAATTCTTGTATGTCTGGTTTGTATGTGCTTGTTTATATGTCATCGATGCTTTGCTTTGCTTCGTTCTCCTTTTTATATGTGCTTTGGATATCTGTATAATTGTGTTCTGCAAGATCCTCATTGACTCATTGTCCTCATTTCGCTGCGACTTTGTTATCAGTTTCATTATTCCATTTTCGCATTTCTGATTTTATTTAGCTTTCATTTTGTTATATCTGTTCACTGGGCTTTTTAAGCTCAGCCGCATTTCTTTTCCTGCGGCAGGTTTTAGGTTTGAAGATGGGCTTCGATGGGTTGAGAGTTAGAGTATCTGAGTGGACCAACCCTAGCACCTTTTTACTTTGGGACTTATTTTGAAGAACCTTTGTTTTGGGATTTTAATTCATTCTGGATATTGTATTTTCTTGTCAAGTCAATTGTGTGTATGTTTCGATACTTCATTTTTAAGGTTTCCGTTTGTAAAGATTTCATTTGTATGTTCTGATATGACACTAGAATGTGACACTTCTACCCTTGCCGGGTTGGGGTGTTACAGGGAATCTTTGAGTCAAGCTTCTTGTGAGATAGCATCATGTCCTCCCATATCAGTGCTTCGATTTCGATGTCCTTCTTATTGATCAGAGACCAGAAGATTTGCAGTTCCATGAGCTTTGGATGCTCATAACCACTGTCACGACCATAAACAGACTTGGTAATGATGATGTAGAGGGTTCTCCACGGTTGAGGAATGTTCTTAAGCTCCACGTAAGAATGCTTAGTAACAATCCCTGAAGCTTCATCATAGCCAATGTCAAGAAGAAATTGCAGAACTGTCTCTTCAGTAGGTGTAGCAAAGAAGTCAGTTGGCTCGATTTCAGGAATGAAAAGAATAGCCCGTAAGTCTGCATGAGTGATGGTGACTTGTTTGTGATTAAGTGTCACTGTCACTGCACTTTGACCTGTGATCCTCTGCATAGAATTCCAGAATTGTTGAATGTAGATTTCCGGTACAGTAGCAGAGTGTGAGAGCATGTTCTGGTATGGATGATTCCTTAGAATATCCACAGCAATGAGACAAGAAGATTCTGAGCATGTGAGGGTTTCAAAGTCAACCCAGAGGTTATTCTTTCCAATCTTTCTCAGATAGCCATTTGGGAAGATATCAGCAATAGTGAGAACCTCAGGTGCATCCACATTCATTTGAGCAGCCATGTCGTGATCTGAAATAACATTAGCCAAAAGAACCAACATATCGAAAGACATATCGTTAGTCAACAGAAGGTTTTATTGTCTAGTTATTGAATGTACAGTGTCAATGATTGTTACGAGTCCTAAGTCACTTGTTTGTCCAATAGTCTAATGACGTCGTGAAAAGTTTTGTGAGTTAGTTAACTTTAAGTTTTAAAGTTTATGTTATCACTTATAGTTCACAACATATCAAACGTTTAAGTTTATTAGTGACATTATTGGATTCGTGACGATATGATTTGTTTATTAACAAGTTTGTACACGTAACAATTCATAATGAAGGTCAATCCAGGCTTAGGCGTAGATTTGGCAAAGTTAAGCGTAAACAGAAATGATATACGCGTAGACGAAAGCTTACGCGTAGGATCCTAACTTACGCGTAAGAAAAGTTAAGTGATACTTTTCTCCCCCTCAACACTTGTAATAAAAAATACTGAATTTTGAAAGATTAAAGTGTTGATGGAAGAAATGTACTTGCCATGTTGAAAGAAAAATTAGATTAGAAGAATATTTTTGTTGTTTTATCAGGTTTTATATTTTTGTATTTTGTTTTTGAAAAATTATTTACAAAAGAGATTTTGGTGTTTGACAGGTTTTTAAGACTGTTTTAGGATGTCATCCAATTCCTCTTGAGTCAAACACCTCATACCAATCCGATGGACCAACTCATTAAACCTAGCGGGAGGCAAGGCTTTGGTGAGAAGATCTGCCAATTGGTATTCTGTACCCACGAAGTATAGTTCAACAGTACCCTGTTCCACGTGGTCCTTGATAAAATGATAGCGAAGATAAATGTACTTTGATTTCGAGTGCTGAACTGAGTTGCACGAGATCGCAATGGCACTCCGATTGTCGCAGTACATCGGGATTCTGTCAAATACGTAACCGTAGTCTTTGAGTTGTGTTCTCATCCAGATGACTTGAGCACAACACGCGGACATGGCTACATATTCTGCTTCGGTTGATGACAGCGATGTACAATCCTGCTTCTTTGATTGCCAAGACACCAATTTATCACCAAGAAATTGTAGAGCTCCTGAAGTACTTTTCCTTGAGTCTAAGCATCCTGCGTGGTCAGCGTCTAAAAAAGCAATTAGTTCAAAACCATAATCCTTCGGATACCAGATCCCCAAGTTAATGGTTCCCTTGATGTATCAGAGGATTCTTTTAGCCTCAGAGAGGTGGGTTTCAGTAGGTCGCGACTGATAACGGGAGCATAGATAAACGGCAAAGACAATATCAGGTCTGCTAGCTGTTAGATACATGAGAGACCCAATAATACTTCGGTATTTGGTAGGGTCCACTAATTTCCCATGTAAATCAGCGTCTAGCTTCTTGGTATGAGTCATTGGTGTGGCATAAGTATCGCAGGTTTTCATTCCAAATTTGTTTAACAATTCAAGGGCATATTTGGACTGACTCAAGAAAATACCACGGGTGATTGATGAACTTGTAATCCTAGAAAGAATGAAAGTTCACCCATCATGGACATTTCAAAACTTTTCTTCATTAGTTTTGCAAAAGCGATTGAAAACTTTTTATGTGTAGACCCAAAAATGATGTCATCCATGTAAATTTGAACAATTAAGATATGTGCCCCGTGATATTGTATAAAAAGAGTTGGGTCAACCGAACCTTTGGTGAAATTATTAGCAATGAGGAAAGATGATAGCTTATCGTACCATGCCCGAGGGGCTTGTTTGAGACCATAAAGAGCTTTGTTCAGTTTGTAGACATGGTTCGGGCACTCTGGATCAACGAATCCTTCGGGTTGGCTGACATAAACCGTTTCTTTCAGTTGTCCGTTGAGAAACGCAGTTTTGACATCCATTTGAAAGACCGTCATATTCATATGAGCCGCGAACGCGAGAAATATCCGAACAGCCTCAAGACGAGCAACCGGAGCAAAAGATTCTTCAAAGTCTGTTCCTTCTTCCTGACGATAACCCTTAGCAACTAGACGTGACTTGTTTCGGATGACGTTCTCTTCAGCATCCAATTTGTTTTTCCAAATCCATTTGAGACCAATGACGTAGACCCCTGTTGTTCTTTCAACCAGTTCCCATACTTCAAGACGTTTGAATTGGTTGAGTTCTTCTTGCATGGATTCAATCCAGTTGTCTTTTGTCATTGCGTCTTTAATGTTTTTAGGCTCAGATTGGCAGACAGTGAGTGCATAAATGCAATGTTCACCATCTGTGTGAAGACTTTGTCTCGTAACGACTGGTTGATTCGGGTTGCCAATAATATTAGCCAGAGGATGGTCTTTTGTCCATCGATGTGTAGAGGGTTGATGTTGGTATACATTGTGCAGATTCTGAGGATTCAAATGGTTTGTTGATGATTCCGCGACATCTGGTGCAGCAGTGTCATTAGCAAACGGGTTGAAGAATGCATTTGGATCAAAATCTGCAGGTGGGGGTACTTCATTCAGAATATCATCAGCCGGTTCATCATTGTTGGAAGCGGTTTGTTCAACTGTTATGTTGGAGTCAACTGGTGTAGGTGCATCTTCAACAGTAGTTGTTGTAGCAGGTGTATCAGGTATAGGAATATTATCAGGTTGAGCAGCGGAAACAGCGGATACACGTGGAGCACGTTCATCAATATCGTCACTGAACAGAGGAGCAAATAACCTTTCCATTTATTGACGAGTGAGCTGGGGGCTTTGTTCAGCTGATTATGGGGGTTGAGGGAAGTTTAAACGGTTGTGTCCGGGTTCTAAGCTGTTATACTCAGAAGCCATTTCCGTAAGTTCATCAAAATGAGCATGAATCGTTTCCATCACATGTTTTGTACGACGATTGAAGATCCGGTAACCTTTAGAATTCTCACAATATCCAATAAAGACTCCAATGTCAGCTTTGGCTTTGAGCTTTCCAAAATCATCACGATCATTATTCGGATAGCAAAGGGATCCAAATACATGAAAGTGTTTGAGATTCGGTTTATGGTTGTGGACAAGCTCGAAAGGTGTTTTGTTGTGGCGGTTTGTGATCATAGAACGGTTTTGAGTATAGCATGCAATAGATACAGCTTCTGCCCATAAGTAATCTGGAAGTTTAGCATTGATTAACATTGTTCTTGCAGCTTCCACTAACATTCGGTTTCGTCTTTCAACAACTCCGTTTTGTTCGGGTGTCCGTGCAATAGATGTTTGATGCTGAATTCCCACTTTCTCATAGAATTCACGAAGGGTTTGGTTAACAAATTCAGTTCCTTTGTCTGTTCTGATGATCCTGACGGTGTTGCGGAGCTGAACCTGTATTTTCGTGAGAAAGGTGATGATCATTTGTGGAGCTTGGTCTTTGCTTCGAAGAAAGTAGACCCAAGTCCATCGTGAGTAGTCATCAACAATTACTAAGATGTAGCGTTTGCCATTGATCGTTTGCACGCGCATTGGGCCACACAAATCCAGGTGAAGAAGATGAAGCACATGCTGAGAGCTGTGTTCCACCTTTGAAGGAAAATGAGCACGAGTGCTTTTCCCTTGTTCACAGGCTGAGCAAAGGTGATCTTTTGAATACCGGAATCGTGGGAGACCTTCAACTAGTTTGTGTCGAGCAAGGTTGGTGATGGTTTGAAAGTTTATATGTGAGAGACGACAGTGTCATAGCCAGGATTTTGTTGATGTTGCCTTTGAAAGTAAGCAGATGGGAGATGAAGCAACCATGTCTTGCATAGAGATAGTGTAGAGACTAGAATTACGCGAGCCAGACATAAGGTCATTTCCTTGTAGATCACGAATGAAACAAGTTTTCTCCCGTAAAGCAACCTCCAAATCTCCATCACAGAACTGACCTACTGAAAACAGATTGTGACCGAGGCCTTCCATATAGTAAACCCTGCTGATTTCGATGTTCCCATTGACATAATCTCCGTAGCCCATGATAGCTGCAAAGTGATCATTCCCGAACCTGACAGTGCCAATGAACTTTGCAATAAAGTTTGATAACAGTTTAAGGTTGCCTGTCATGTGTCGGGAACATCTGCGATCAACAATCCAGAGAATGATCTGTATCACCTGCATTACACACAGACGACACAGATGGAATAGAAGTAGATGTGGAACCCGAAATGTTAGAGGGTTCCGAAGCAGGTATATGAGACATGCACACATTAATGATTTTAGGCATCCATTTAAATCCTAGTGTGTTATATATCCATTTATGCCATCTATAACTACTCTTTGCTTTAGTCTTAGTGAATGACTAGGTGGTACTACATTCTTAGGAGGTGAAACTGGAGCTACAGGGACAACAATGTTTGCCTTAGAATCTAAAGAAGGCGGTCTACCAAGCACTGACTTAGAAGAACTAGTGGGCTTAGAAGTATTCCGATTCTTAGGATTCCGTAAACGAGAGATTATAGCTTTAGCAACACATTTATCATGACAATCAGAATTCATACTTTTACGACAAATAACACAAGGTGCATCAGACTGAATATCAAAAGTGCTCAAAGGTTTAGCATTCGTTACATCACTATTTCTATTACATTTGCCAGACGCAACATCTATAGTGGAATCAACGTGAGTCTTATTCATAGTCCTAAGGTGTTCTTCTACTTTAGCATTCCTTATTGATCTTTTCTTAGGTCGCAACTTCCTATTCTTCGATTGAGTGCTCCTAGGCTGTGAAGTGCGGACGTTTGGAAAAGACGCAACTATTCCTGTTTCAGTAGAAGGAAGCACGTTAGCAACTTGTGATTTGGCAGTAGGGATTCTAGGTGCACGATTACTAAGTGTTACAGGTGCTAATCTCTTAAAGATGGTTGGCGGAAGTTGTTCATACTTTTCTAACATTTCTCTTAGCTTAGAGATAGTGTGAATCAAATCTTGATTTTTAGAACGAATATTACCAGCAAAATTCATGACTTCTCTAGTGTGAGCAAGATAGTAATCAAGTTCGTTGGATGCTTCATGACGAGTCTTATTGAGTAAATCAAATATGACACCATATTCCTGTTTAACTTTTACAAGTTCTTGTTCATATTTTGAGATTTGACATTTCAAAGACACGTTTTGATCATCCAGTTGCTCAATTTTAGGATCAAAAGATTTTGTTTGCAACTGAGCGATTTTCTTTTGAAAACCAAGTTGTTGATTGTGAATATCTTTTTCACACCAATTAAGACGACGTTTTGCATTGTAAAGTTCGTTAAGTAATCGTTCATTTTCAGCTTTTAAAGACTCGATTTGAAGCATCTTCTCAGTATTCTCAACAGTTACCACAGAGTCAACATTATCAGTAGAGATATAATCAGATGCATGTGGCAAAGAATGAAGTAACACAACATTATGGATATCAGCACAGGTAACATCTTTCAAGAGTCGATCAACATCTTTTCTCAACATTTTCTTTTTACGTTTAGTATTAGAAATAGATGTTTCAGTTTTCTCGAAAACGACCTTCATCACTCCAAGTTCCTTATGAAAATCCTTTTCCCAAGCTAATGCACAACTTTTCAAATTTTTAACGTTAGGTAAAAGATTTTTCTGAAAAATGTCTCTTTGTTCTCACGCCAGAGGCGATTGAAAATGATCAATTTTTATTTCAGAACGATATTCTATCTCATGTTGTAAAATTTTGAGGTCAGCCATGAAAATGTCAAAATATCTAAGAATTTTTCGATTTTCAGGTTTTGAGTTTACTTCACTGATGGAAGGTAAAGGACCATAAGTTTGTGCATAATCTGGTTGGGGATTAACATTAGAAGACTCAGGTGTTTTGATGATAACGCTTGGTGTGTTAGAAGAATCCGTTGGTGTGACAAAAGTGACCGGTTTTGAATAATTAAAAGGTTTGTTGTAAACAACAGTTTTTAATTTTGATCGACTCTCGTCTTCTGCATCTAATTCTTCTTGACGATGATATTCAACAACACTCATAACAGTATTATCAATTTTGTATTCTGCACTGGAAACTTCAGGATTTGGTTTGAATGTTTTTAGTGAAAGCTTTGGTTTGTAATCAGCTAGATTTGATCCATATCCTTTTGGATTGGGTTTTAAAGTAAACTTTTCAATAGCTGTTACTGATTCACCATGTTTGTAAACAACAGTTTAAACTCTTTAATTTTGTTTTGCAAGCCGATAATTTCTTCAAGAAGGTCATCTACCCGATTCGTTGAATGCTTTTTGTATGCGGAGAACTGTTTATTACAAGTTAACAACTCAGCCTTAGCTTTTTGATTTTCCAAGGTGAGAGCGTTAATTTGCTTTTTATGTTTATGTTTCAGTTGTTCTATTTCAGACAACAAAGCATTCTTCGAAGCGCCTAGATCACGCATCTGTCTCTCTAAATATTTTTCGATTTGATGAGATTTAGCAAAAGCGGCTTCAAAACCTTTTTCACGGTTTTCTTGAGTTTTAAAAAAATTGAGTTGCATTTGTAAGCATTCAAAATCCTTGGTTAACAGTGCATTTTTGCTTTTTAATTCCTTATTTAATGCATAACATTCCTCCATTTTGATTTTATGGTCTTGAATTAAACGAGCAAAATCTGGATGAGGCAACAGTTCGGCTTGTTCAACGTGAGTCACCACATGATCATTATTTAGATCCTCAAGTATAACCACGGAGTCAATTTGATTATCAAAGGAAACCATAAGGTCATCTTGATCGTCAAATGTAACTACAGGGTTTATTTGAAAATCTTCAGAATGAGATGTAGATGACTCATTTTGAACAGTCTGAGCCGTGCCGGATTCAGATGTTGGCAGAGATATTAGTTCAGATATGATGATGGTTTGTTCGGGTACCTGAGACAAGCCATCAGTGTCATACACTGGGCGTGTTTCACTCATGTGTAACTCATGCATATTAGCCATCAACATAACAGCTGCATTTGCCTGCAAGTCCTCCATATCATCATCTGAGTCTGCATCTGCCATAAAGCTCTGTTCTTTGTTTGTGAGAGATCCACCAGCTTCATCCTTAAGAGCCAAAAGAAGAGCCTCTTTGAAATAAGCACTGCCCCTAGTCCTTGGCTTTGGGCATGCATTAGCCGGGTGTCCCTTCTCATTGCAGTTGTAGCATCGAAGACCATTCAACCCATTCTGAGCATTTCCCTGTTCCACCACTTGAGCTCTGTTGTTATTCCTACCCATAGCATTAAACCCTTGACCACCTCCCATTTGACGACCATAACCACGATTCTGAACTTCAACTCGTTCATTGTTCACAACAGCCTGATTTCGTGTATTGGATGAGGAACGAATACGATTGTTGGATTTGTTGGTATAACGGCTAAAAGCATTAGCAATCATAACAAATCCCTGTTGCAATGCTTCGAACGGATCGGATTCCTCATTAGTTTGACTATGAAGTGCTTGATCATTGTTGTTGTTGTAAGGAACCAATTGATTTTGTTGAGGTTGCTGTGATTGATCGTTTGGTGTGACTGAGGCAGTTGGTTGAGTTGCTTGTTGAGGAGGATAACTTTGTTGAGCATATAAGGCAAGTTGTTGATTGTCCGGATGTGTAGGTGGAGCAATTTGAGCACGGAGAATCCTTTCCCGATCAACTTCCTTTTCATGAGGCTTCAAGTAATCGTACAACAATCCATATGTAGAATGATGCATATTCTTCGCTTAACGGAGAAAAATGACATACTTCTCCCATTCAGGACCAAGACTACTCAGGAACTTAGTATTCACTGCAATTCTTGGCATGATGATGTTGTGTTTATCCAAATCATTGATGATGTCTGAAAAACGATGATGATAGGACTCTAGTGTCTCTCCAGGTTCAATCATGAAGTGTTCATAAGCCAAGTAAATTTTGGATTCCAAATCCTCCTGATTGAGTACCGATCCTTCCATAAGAAGATGAATATGATCCCACATTTTCTGTGCAGTCTTTTGAGCATCAACACTACGAAGAATTGGGTTTGGTAATCCTAAGAGGATATATTCCATTGCAAGTTCATCTGCTTCATAGTGTAGAAGTTCTTGAGGGTTCAAGTCTGTAACAGTAGCAATGTTCGTTTGTTCATCTCTTGGTGGAATGGCATTTGGATCTCCGGGTACAATGGCAGTAGGCATCTCAAATGGACCTTCCAAGATAACCTTCTTTAGGAACTTTCCATGTGGCTTCTTCAGATCACAAAACCTAAAGAACCTTATCACCCATTGATCGTAGTTTCCTGGTGTGAGCATTGGAGGTCTATCAAGTGATCCAGCCTCATGAATTGATTGTTGGCTGCTTAAAGCTTCACACATCTTTGCAAACCAAGTGGGTTCCTTCATAGTGTTCCTTGATGGATGTTGATTGAAGTCATTTGTGTAGGGTTGAACTTGAAGACTTGGCGGTGGTTGAACCATTTGTGGTGGAGGAATTGCTCCAAGTTGTGGAGTATGTTGTTGATTAAATTGCTTGTTGTTGATTCCATTGTTGATGTTGTGGACTTAGTTGTTGTTGTCGTTGAGGATAAGTGTAAGGGAAATAGTTAGAGTATGGTGGTTGAGACATGTTGAAAAGTTGTGTTGGTAAAAATGGATCTTTGTAGTCGAATGAACCTTTGATGAAGAAGTATCCTTAGGCGTAGAAATCACAATAGCCAAGTAGCACTTATGCGTAAAAACACCAAAGTTACGCATAACAATTAGAAGTTACGCGCAGAATTTAGCTTACGCGTAACTAAGGAAAAGACGCTAAAGTTATGCGTAGACAAAAGTTAGGCGTAGAAAGTTAGGAGTAGGATTATCTTATGCGTAAGACTAGGCTTAGGCGTAAGAAAAATCTTATGCGTAGGATTTCTACGCGTAAGCTTATGCTTATGCGTAATTTTAGGGTTTTATCCCAAGTGATCTTTTACACTTCACAGTGCAAAAGATATCCAAAGTCGGCGTATTTTCAGGCTTATCCAAGCAAGAAAACACGGAGTAAACCACGAAAATGAAGATCAAACCAAGGAAATACTTACGCATAGTTTTAGGGTTTCACTACGCGTAGGTTTACTCGTAAATTTGATATTGCTCAAAGATGTTTCTAAACCAGTTTTTGTGTGATGAAATAGCTTCAAGATCACCAAATAACACAAGAATGTGAAATTTGATAAACCAAACCTTCTAAAACAGTTACGCGTAGAACTACACCCACGAATAAAAACGAGTTCAAAAACAATGATCCACGCATAAAGTTCCAAACTTTTTGCCAAAAAAATGTTAGTTTAACACCTTATAACATTGAAAGTACAAGAATCTTGGATTAAAAAGGGTAAAAAATGCGTTTTTAAGCTAACCAAAGATATGGACCGTACGTTATGCGTGAGACCAAAACTCACTTCAAACAATACGTTCACCCAACTAGTAGGCGATTGATACCACTGATAGGTCACTAGTTTTACAAACACAAGTAATATAGAAAGAGATAAGGCGATTGAACAAGTAAAACACACACACACACACGATATTATGGGACGGTTATGCGTAGATGTGATGAGAGAAATAACTTGAACAACCAACCTTCAAATGAAGGTTTACATAAGGTATTTATAGGAGGAAAGCTAGGGCAACACTCCTAGTTTCCATCATTTCCTTAATGGACTAAGGCCTAGGCTTATGGGCCTTCTACATAAGCCTAAGGCTAATTACAAACATAAAGGCCATAATAAAGCTAACTATTACATATTAATTACTAACACTTGATTATGGTTTAGGAGTGATTCCAACAAACCGAAAACAGCAAAACGGGAAGAATAAATGCGGGGGCTGATGCATCTTCAGAATCAGGTATGATTCATTTAGAAGGATGCAAGTTGTCAGTTATTGGACAGGAACGTTTGTAGTTTATGTCATTGGAATCTTTAAACCATACTCGACCTACAAAATGCCTTTTTTATTGCAATTTGAGTTTATTGAATGTGATTGTTGATGCCACAAAAAAGGCCTTTCATTGGAGCCCTGCTAAGTTTATGTTAATTACAGTTAACAAATAGTTGGGAATGACTTGGTTATTTGCTCCTGTAACGAATCAATCTATATGCATGATGAGCACGAAAGTGGCACGATACGATCGGGTTACTAACAGATGCTACTTTCATCAAGAGGTGTCAAAATGGGTTGGTTAGGTAACGGGTCGATACGGGTAGCTTATTTAAGCTTATGAACATGTTTTGGTCTAAGTTTTACAATAGCGTATTAGAACACTCAGAATCACACACTCTACTTCCGTTGAAATACCTTACGATTATACACAAATGCATAAAGGTTTGACGTACAAAATCTTATTAGGTTATAAGGTAAAGTTAAACATGGAACTGACTCACTGAGATGTAATAAAATATAAGATTTTGAACATGTCATGCATCATCTTGCATTAGGCAAGATAAAAAGCAAGTTGCACAATGGCCCAGAACATTTAGTATGAACACTGTAAATGAATATATATTTAGTTAGCAAAGATATAGTGGTTGTGTCCGCCACATTGCTTTATTTAAAACTTATTCAAGCACCAAATGCACCCATTTATGTATAAACGGGTTAACACAAAATTTAGGTACTTTATTTCGCGGTGCATTGTGAATGTGTGCGGTTTGTCATTTGGGGCGATGTCGTTGTGTGTACATGTGTATCATCAACTTTAGCTATAGAAGTATTTTGTTTATGTAAGTCGACGAGCTGGCAGAATAAAATGATTAATTGTCTACATTTAGACTTTAATACCAACATTTGGAAAAAAATATCTATTACTTTAAAAAGGCCATGTCAATTGACTGGGAGCTTATGGTAATTGGCTGATATTGTCTTTAAACTGTTATATTTTAAACCATTATGGTATAAAACTTCAATACACTTGGCCATTGTAGTGGAATAAATAGCGATCATGAATACAATAATCACAGTTGAAATGGATGAATTGGTTGGCATTTGTATCAAGTTAGAATTATTTTATGTGCAGTTGAAGTTGATGTTGATGAAGATAGGAATGAATTTTGTCAACGGGTGGTGTTGCAGTTGCTGCATCGGCTGGTGGTAGCAGTAGTCACCGAGTCAAAGAAGGAAAAGTGGGTTGAAGAGAAAGAGGATTCCGACAATGTCAGCTTTGAAAATGAGAGTTTTTAATCAAAACGGGGTTTTTTTTTTCCTTTATATACACCTCCGGTGTTACTGTTTGACTTTAGATTAAAAAGTTTCCCGGCAGCAACGAGCGGAAAAACATTCTCGTTAAGGACTAAAAATGAAGGACAGGGGTGTAAAGTGACAAATAAGGCCAAACTTGAAATTAATTCAGGTTTGTAGAATGTAGGGGCCCACCAACTGTTTCAAATCGTCAAAAAGGAAGTTATGCGAAAGAACAATGATAAATAGGCCTACTAATTAGACTTACAAATAGACATAATTTATTTACATATTCAATTTTTGAAATACACAATTTCTCTCTCCTCATATTGACCAATCATTTTTGAAATGCACCAATCACATTTATAAGTCTCATTTTAAGTCCATTACTTAGGCTTACAAATCAAATTTCTTTGCGAAATTTGAAGATTTTTTTAACACAACTTTCATTGTTACTTCAAGGGGAGAAAATATCATCAACTGCTGCATCGTGGACCCCACCATGCTCAATGTTTGCTCCATCTCACGAGCGCAATCTATTTTAAACTCAAACGTTCAGAAATTTGTCTAACGGTCGGCTCGTGTGAAGGATAAAAGGAGAGCAGATAATATCACTTTATATATTGCTCAACGCATTATCTGTTTTTGGGTGATTGTGAATGTTACATAGCAATGAGAAAGCAACAAATATGTTGACGGTGTGTATATTGTAAGTTTCTTTCTATTATAATACTAAGATACTATGGTAAGATGTTTGATAAGAACAATAATGAGGTGCAAAATAAACCACATGTAAAACATTTTACTCGATCTATGACTACAAGCACAAAGGACAAAGCTTAAACATTTGCAATCTTTCATTTTCAAAGCACAATAACATATAATTTCATGTTGTTACCTTTATGTCTTGTAAGCGCATAAACTAGTTTCTGGTAAACTTGAATTAATTGTAGTTCCAAGTAACATATATTTCTATCACCAACTATCGCATTATTCAATTCCTAATAATTTACCCTTTTTTTTAATGAAGTTCTTTTCTAAACTTGTATTCTTTCATTTTATCCCACATAGGTTGAGAAAGCTATGGATTTTGACTAATATACCATAATGTATGCGAGTGTTATGTGTCGAGAATAATATGATGTTTTCAGGGTGATCATCATCAAGCGAGTTAAAACAAAATTAACTATTCGCGTGGTTAAAACTATTTTAATCTTTAATCTCACAAAGGTTATTGAGGAAAACATATTTTAGAAGTAAATAAGGAAATAACACAAATGTAAAAATGAATTATATTTTGTATATCTTAGTTACTACGTATTATTATTATTATTATTATTATTTATTTAAATGCAATAAGGATTGTTGTAAGATGTTTACTATCAAAAAAGAGAACTACAAGCAAAATTAATACATGTACGATATGACATAAGAGTCAACGACCAATGTATGTCTCATTAAGTGTCAGGATAATGATAATAACTATCCCACGTAGCCAAAGATAGAAATTGTTGGATACTTATATAACATAAATGTATATATATGTTAAATGTATTAAGACTGGTATTATGTCTTCCACTAATATACCACATGTCATGTTGAAAAATATTTCAGGTCGTTCATTCGCAGAAAACTCATATGAACTCTTACCTTTTTTTTTTTTTTTTTTTTTTTTTTTTTTTTTTTTTTTTTTTTTTAAATTTATTTATTTATTTATTTATTTAATTTTAGTACTCTAAAACATGTTTTGGTGGAGACCATTTTAAATTATAACGTCGCACAAGTTAGAAAGGAACACATATGATTAAGTCATCAAAGCCACTTAATATAAGATGTTAACATAAATACTAATTTAGAATTTTGAGATATTAACCAGCTTGGGCAAAAACAAGTATCATAATATAGACATACTTTACCCAAACACATGAACACGTAATTCATTTAGCCGAATCTCAATTTTAAACTTGAATATCAGTTCATATTAGAGCAATAAAAACATGACTTATGTTATCAAAGCAGTATACTATAAAGGATTGCCTACCTGCTTGCTTTTAGATTCATCAACTGTTGGTGCGTTTAGTCACTCCTATCCCTTTATTTTTAGTCATCTTATGACTCTGACTATATCTAAATACATCATGAACACAGTAAGATTATAATCTAAGGTCTAAACCATGAAATAATAACCTTTTCACTTCCAACGATTCATGTATGAAACTATACACGAGAGCGACGACGAAGTATACTTTCCTGAAACTATATATGTTACTGTATAACAATAATATTCTACATCTTTTGCCCGTTTGACCATTTTTTATATCTTGAGAGTGGTTTCTTATTTTACGAAAACTCGATATAAGGATGCCAATCTTGCAATGAAGCGGGCTGAGTATGAAATGGTCCTCAAATCACAATTAAATAGAATCAACAGGTGGGTCTTCCAAAGATTCAATCACCGGTTACTTTGATGGTTTATTATTCTACCCGTACCAAAACTGAACCATTAAAAATGAACTCATTTTCATCCCTTACCCAACTTGTATGGCCCACCATGCTTAAACATTTCCAATCTTTCGATTTTAAAGCAGTACCAAAATATACTTTCTTGTTAGCCACGATATTCCCTTCATGATTCGTGCTCCAAAAACACTAAATCCGTTCGCTTCTAAACTTCAATATAGAGTTCCATGTAACAAATAGTTCTCTCACCAAGTGTTGATAACTCTTGCATTATATATCTCTTTATTTCCATGTACATCAAATTCTTTTATATGATATGAAGACTTTTCTAACTTTTTATCTTAACAGTTTGTCCCACATTGATTGAAGAAAGAACTTGTTTGTTATTTATATCCACTAGTCTGTGTGGGTTATATGTGCCTGGAATAGTACACTGTTCTCATGTACACTACATCTTTGAATCTTTACAAGTTTTAAAACTTGTAAAAATTCAGTGTTGGTGTGTACATGAAAATTTGTATGAACTTCAAACTTTTTTTCTACTTTCCTTTTTTAATTATAAAACATGTTTTGGTACACAGTTCTCATGTACACTACATCTTTGAATCTTTACAAGTTCTAAAACTTGTAAAAATTCAGTGTTGGTGAGTACATGAAAATTTGTATGAACTTCAAACTTTTTTTCTACTTTCCTTTTTTACTTATAAAACATGTTTTGGTGGAAACCGTGTTAATCTTTAATTTTGCGATGCTTAAGAAGTAAAAATATATGTGCCTACACTGTTCTCATGTACACTACATCTTTGAATCTTTACAAGTTCTAACAACTTGTAAAAATTCATGGTTGGTCAGTACATGAAAATTTGTATGAACTTCAAACTTTTTTTCTACTTTCCTATTTTAATTATAAAACATGTTTTGGTGGAAACCATGTTAATCTTTAATTTTGCGATTCTTAAGAAGTAAAAATATTTTTGAAGTCAGTTAAGAATGACAAAAATCTGAGAAAAAGTGTGAGTAACAATCATATTATTCAATTTTATTTGCATCATTATAAATAGCAAATGAAATAAACTATCAATTTATTTCTTAAAACATTTTTGAAATTGGAAAACATCACTTTCGGTGCACATAAATGGTTAGATATTAATATGGATTAATGTAATGGTTATAAGGGTGGTGGCAATGGGATGCGGTATGGTGAGACATGAGGCCATGCCGAGCGGCAACACCATTGCCTCCTAAGCGGTATGGTTGCGGTTTGGTGGTACTCGGCAAAGATTGCCGAAGAAGCATGGGAAAAGAGACGTTGGAATTTGAACGTTGGGGAGGCATGAATGAGGTGAGGCATGGCATCATGGTTGCCACTAAAAAAGTATAGTGAGGCATGAGAGAGACATGAATGAGGTGGAATGATATTATTGATGGAAACCAAGTCAATCTTTAATTTTGCGATGCTTAAGAAGTAAAAATATTTTTGAAGTCAGTTAAGAATGACAAAAATCTGAGAAAGAGTGAGAGTAACAATCATATTATTCAATTTTATTTTCATCATTATAAATAGCAAATGAAATGAACTATCAATTTATTTCTTAAAACATTTTTGAAATTGGAAAACATCACTTTCGGTGCACATAATTGGTTAGATATTAATATAGATTAATGTAATGTTTATAAGGGTGGTGGCAATGGAATGCGGTATGGTGAAGCATGAGGCCATGCCGAGTGGCAACACCATTGCCTCCTAAGCGGTACGGTTGTGGTTTGGTGGTACTCGGCAAAGATTGCCGAAGAGGCATGGAAAAAGAGACGTTGGAATTTGAACGTTGGGGAGGCATGAATGAGGTGAGGCATGAGATCATGGTTGCCACAAAAAAAAAAGTATGGTGAGGCATGAGATAAGCATGAATGAGGTGGAATGATATTATTGATGGTTGGTGAGACATGTGTGAGGCATGGGATAATGATTGCCACCACCTAACGAATATGGATTATTGTTAAAAATAGCCAATGAAAGTGATTTTACTTAATGATGATGTTTCATATCTGTTAATGAATTTTTTCATAAATGAAAACGTCACTCTCTATTTTGCATCTATTGAAACGATTAGAGCTTGATTTAAAGCAAATGGTTACTTAGAATTTTACCGCAATATGTTACGTCATTACATATAGCAAACATAAGTTGATCACTTTCTATTATGATAAGTACGTTTACCCTTTTTCTCTTATAAAAATTCATAGGTTCTTATAATAATGCTTAAACATTTGCAATCTTTGATTTTTAGATCTATAAAAGCACATAAATTTATGTTATCGAAATTGTCCCCTTCATTATTTGTGCTGCAAACACATACACTAGTTGCTTCTAAACTTCAATTTGCTGTTCCAAGTTAAATATCTTTCTTTTACCAACTATTAATAACTATATCTTACTATTTTTTCAGGTCTTTTCTAACATTAATCTTTTCTAACATTAATTTATCCTAACATTCTATCCCACATAGCTTGAAGATACATGTTGCTGGTTACTAATATACCATAGTGTATGTGGGTCAAACATGTTGAGAACAGTATTACGTTTTTCGAGATTTCACTATCTTTTAGGTTAGAAAAAAATCTGGAGGATGTGAAGTTTACGGAAACTTATATAAACTCTTAATTTTTTTCCTTTTATTTTGGTACTGTAAAACATGCTTTAGTGGAGACCAAGTTAATCTTAAATTTTAAACTGGTTTGAATGGACAACGAACTATGAAAGCTAATAAAGAAACAATAAAAATGTAAAAAGTCAAAGTTTAAAATAACACACTCGAAAGTTATTTGGTCGGTGGGAGAAGGCTCAAAATGCTTTGTAAACACTCCTATAAAACATGATTGGACCAATGTAATGAAGTGTGACCTTTATAAAAGGAACTCAGAGCGAGGCTTAAACCCCCTTTTGACATGTCTACTTATGTAAAAGTGTGGTTATATCCACATCTACATTTGTGAACTGTAGATAAAAGAAAGATTATAGTGAATTTGTCATTCAACTAATTGAACCAAATTTCTTTCATCATTTATTCTCGGGGTTAATTGCTTGAAAATATATCATATTTGTCACTTTTTTGTTGTGTGTATTAAACTTTTCTTTTATTGTGTGTACTGAACTTTCAAATTTCGATTATTGTGTGTATTTTGTGACAATTTTACCCTTACCTTTTTCAAATGGTTATTTTACATGACTGAATAGTCACAAATACACACAATAATAAAAATCTGAAAGTTCACTACACACAATAAGGAAAAAAGTTCAATACACAAAATAAATAAAATGGCAAATATTATATATATTTTCAAGTAAGAGTAAACTGCAAAAATCATCCCTGTGATTTGTGGTTTTTGGCAAGTATCATCCCTATCTCAAGCCTTTGGCATTAATCATCCCTAAGTCCATAACTATTGGCACTAATCATCCATGGGCACTAACGTCGTTATCTTCTCCGTTACGCTTTAGTCCATTAGCCAAAAGATCGTTTGCAATGTTAGTCCTCTATAGTAATAGTCGTTTCCAATTAAATAAAAATTTGGTTTTCTTACGTAATTCGTACGTATTCTTACGTTTTTGTCCGTTTTTATACGTTTTCATCCATTTTTGTACGTTTTCGCCCGTTTTGCTACGTTGTTGTCCGTTTATATACGATTTCGCCTTGTAACACTCGAATATATTGGTATCCTTCGAATATTAGGTGTTCAGGTCATTACCACCATCGTCCATCACTAGTGTCAAATTAACATCAAATTCGTTTATCCTCTCATCGCTCTCATTTATTTTACTTCACCGTAATCACTGACACAAAACCAGTTAAGTTTGCTTGCGGTTCAAAGCGTACATGGCTCTCAAAGCGTACCTGAAGGCGACCACGAGTTAACCACTTACCGTATAACTCTCAAAGCGTACATGGCTCTCTAGTTCCATCATCACAAGCTTTTTAGTAAATTAAAAGGAGTAAAATCATTGTGTAATGTAACTATTCTAATAATGTGAGTCATGTTAACATGTATGTGTGTTGAATGAAAGGTTTATGTCTCACAATCTGATCATACTACCAGAATCGGAATTGAATGAAAGGTTTATGTGAAACATATTATCTGTTCTATTCAAAAATCGAATATTGTGTGCAAGCACACAAAGTATAGACGTATCCCGTTATAGCCCATTTTTAAACATTGTTAAAAGGACTTGTGATTCTTATAACAAGAATAAGGGTAAGCAATTACTTATCATAATAGAAAGTGATCACTCTATGTTTTTTCTGGTAAATATTAAGTTAGATATTTTATCAAACGGAGCTCTAACCATTTTTATAAGGGCTAAAGATACTATAATGTATCATACTTGTCATTTGCACCTTTTATATGTATCGAGCTTTTATTTTTATTTTTTTTATTTTTTATTTTTATTTTTTTGCTATTCTATGTACTAAACTTGATTTTATTGTATTTCTTGTATACTTTATACAACTATGATATATATAGTAGCAAAAAAATGAGAGACAAAGTACACAAAAAATACTATAAAATCAATTTTAGTACATAGAATAAAAAAAATGTTCGATACATATAAAATGTGCGAGTGACAAGTATGATACCGTTACAGTGCCATTAGCCTTTTTATAATGCATAGTAGAAAGTGATTTATGCGTGAAATTAAAAGCATGGTATGCCTGAAAAGTACTACTATTGATCGAAAGTTGTCTTATAATTTTATATCTTGTTTGTTTTAAGTTCTTAGATATTCAATAATATCCTCTCCGTCTCATAATATAAGTTCATTTTGACTTTTTCAAAGTCTTTTTATTCTAACTTTGACTCGTTATATAATACTTGATGCAAAATATATAAATGGATTTGTGTTTTAAACGTATTATCACTGGTATACTTTTCATTAGGTATTATATAATACGAAAAGAAATAATTAAGGTTAAAGTCGGAAAATAAAGACTTTAAAAAAAATGGACCTATATTTTAGGACGGAAGAAGTACTGTTTTAAATCACACAATATTGTCGTGTTCATTTTCATACTCTTAGGCTATGCTCAGGCACGACTATAAACTTACTCGTTACGACCGATAAATAATATGATAATTTGTGTGTATTAAGATATTTATAATATCCGTTTGAACTCCTTTTGTTTCAAAATCAATGTTCAATTTCAAATTGAACAAAGTTTTATAAATAACATCAACTATATTATCCACCAATCAAATATTATATTTATTCTCAAATCTTTATTTTATGTAGTAGAAACACACGGTAAACATTTAATTTAGATATTCTTAAATAGAAGATGAACATTTATTTTGAGAAAAAAAACTTGTAATTTTAGATGTTAACCAAACCGTAAAATGGATAAAAAAGATAAGAGTGATAAGAATAAAGGGTTAATTACTAGGAGAGTAAACTGCAAAAATCATTTCTGTGGTTTGTGCTTTTTGGCAAGTATTATCCCTATCTCAAACTTTTGGCATTAATCATTCCTAAGTCCATAAACTATCGACACTAATCATCTCCGAGCACTAACGCTGTTATCTTCTCCGTTAGCTCTCACTCTAAAGTGGCAACGTTAGTCCATTAACCAAACGATCGTTTGCAACGTTAGTCCTTTATACTAACAGTCGTTTCTAATTAAATAAAAATTTGGTTTTCTTACGTAACTCGTCCGTATTCTTACGTTTTTGTCTGTTTTTATAAGTATTCGTCCGTTTTTATACGTTTTCGTCCGTTTTGCTACGTTTGTGTCCATTTTTATGCGTTTCGTCCGTTTTCCTTACATTTTACACGTTTTAGGCCGTTTTTATACGGTTTCGTCCGTTTTAACAAGTTTTCGTCCATTTTCTTACGGTTTTTGTCTGTTTTTTACGTTTTTGTTTGTTTTTTACGTTTTCATCCGTGTTAACACATTTTCATCTGTTTTTACACGTTTTCGGCCATTTTTATACGGTTTCGTCCGTTTTAACACGTTTTCATCCGTTTTCACACGTTTTGGTCCGTTTTCCTTACGTTTTCGTCTGTTTTTTTGTTTTCATTCGTTTTAACACGTTTTCGTATGTTTTTACACGTTTTTGGCAGTTTTATACTTTTTCGTCCGTTTTAACACGTTTTAGTCCGTTTTAACACGTTTTCATCTCTTTTTTTTACGTTTTCGTCTGCTTTAAAACGTTTTCGTCTGTTTTAAAGTGTTTTCATCTGTTTTAACACGTTTTCGTCTGTTTTAACACGTTTTTGTCTGTTTTTACACGCTTTCGTACGTTTTTTCGTCGATTTTTATAGGTTTTCGCTCGTTTTGCTACCTTTTTGTCCGTTTTTACACGTTTTGGTCCTCTTTTCTTACATTATCGTCTGTTTTTTACGTTTTGGTCTGTTTGTACATGTGTTCGGCCGTTTTTATACCTTTTTATCTGTTTTTATACGTTCTCGTCCGTTTTTACACCTGTTAAAATGGATGAAAACGTAAAAAAAAGACAAAAACTTAAGAAAACGAATGAAAACGTGCGAAAACGGATGAAAATGTATAAAAACAGTCGAAAACATGTAAAAAAAGGAAAACGTGTGAAAACGGACGAAAACGTAAAAAAATAGACGAAAACGTAAGAAGAATGGACAAAAACGTGTGAAAACGAACGAAAACAAGTTAAAACAAACGAAAATGTATAAAAACGGCAAAAACAGATGAAAACATAAAAAAACAGACAGAAACGTAAGAATAACGTACGAAAATGTGTTAAAACGGATGAAAACATATAATAACGGCCGAAAACGTGTAAAAACAGACGAAAACGTGTTAAAACGGATGAAAACGTAAAAAATAGACGAGAACGTAAGAAAAATGGACGAAAATATGCTAAAACGGATGAGAATGTATAAAAACGACCGAAAACATGTAAAAACAGAAGAAATCGTGTTAAAACATACGAAAACGTAAAAAAACATACGAAAAACAAACGAAAATGTGTTAAAACGGACGAAAACGTATAATAACGGCCGAAAATGTGTAAAAACGAAAGAAAACAGACGAAAACGTATAAAACGGACAAAAACGTAGCAAAACGGGCGAAAACATATAAAAACGGACGAAAACGTATAAAAACGGACAAAGATAAAAGAATACAGACGAGTTACGTAAGAAAACCAATTTTTTTTTTAAAGTTAGAAAGGACTATTAGTATAGAGGACTAACGTTGCAAACGATCGTTTGGTTATTGGACTAACGTTGCCACTTTAGAGTGAGGGCTAACGGAGAAGATAACGACGTTAGTGCTCAGGGATGATTAGTGCCGATAGTTTATGGACTTAGGGATGATTAATGTCAAAGGTTCGAGATAGGGATGATACTTGCCAAAAATTACAAACCACATGGATGATTTTTGCAGTTTACTCTTACTTGAAATATATCATACTTGCCACTTTTTTTATTTTGTGTATTGAACTTTTTTTTTTTATTGTGTGTAGTGAACTTTCAGATTTCTATTATTGTGTGTATTTGTAACCATTCAGCCATGTAAAATAACAATTTTGCCTTTCGAATTTTGAAAAAAAGTAAGGGTAAAATTGTCACAAAATACACATAATAACCGAAATTTGAAAGTTCAATACACGCAATAAAACAAAAATTAATACACACAATAAAAAAAATGACAAATATAATATATTTTCAAGCAATTAACCTCGAGAATAAATGATGAAAGAAATTTGGTTCAATAGTCGAATGACAAATTCACTATAATCTTTTTTTTATCTACAATTCACAAATGTAGATGTGGATATAACCACACACTTTTACATATAGGGTAAAAAATAAGTAGACATGTCAAAAGGGGGTTTAAGCCTCCTTTTATAAAGGTCACAGTTCTTTTATTAGTAACAGTTCATTACATTGGTCCGATCATGGTTTATACGAGTGTTTACAAAGCATTTTGAGCCTTCTCCCACCGTACCAAATAACTTTGGAGTGTGTTATTTTAAACTTTGACTTTTTTTACATTTTTATTGTTTCTTTATTAGCTTTCATAGTTCGTTTTCATTCAAATCAGTTTGAAATTTAAGATTAACTTGGTCTCCACCAAAGCATGTTTTACGGTACCAAAATAAAAGGAAAAAAGTTAAGAGTTTATATGAGTTTCTGTAAACTTCACATCCTCCATATTTTTTTCCAAGCTAAAAGATAGTGAAATCTCGGAAAACATAATACTATTCTCAGCATGTTTGACCCACATACATTATGGTATATTAGTAACCAACAACTTCTATTTTCAAGCTATGTGGGATAGAATGTTAGGATAAAATGTTAGAAAAGACCTAAAATATAGTAGATATAGTTATTAATAGTTGGTAAAAGAAAGATATTTAACTTGGAACACCAAATTGAAGTTTAGAAGCAACTAGTGTATGTGTTTGGAGCACGAATCATGAAGGGGATGGTTTCGATAACGTAAAGTTATATGTTGTTATTGCTCTAAAAATGAAAGATTGCAAATTTTTAAGTGTTGTTATAAGAACCTGTGATATTTTATACGAAAAAAAGGGTAAGCGTTTACTTATCATAATAGAAAGTGATCAACTTATGTTTGCTATATGTAATAATGTAACATATTGTGGTAAAATTTTAAGTAATTGTATAAATCGACCTCTAATCATTTTCATAGATGCAAAATAGATAGTGACATTTTCATTTATGGAAAGTTTCCTTAACAGATATCACGTGTATGTGATTACATAAATTGTGTTTACATCTGTTTCATTGGCTATTTGAAACAACAATCCATATTCAGTATAACCATTTACATAGATTAATCCATATTCATATATAACCATTAATGTGCACAGAAAGTGATCCTTTTCAATTTCAAAAATGTTTTTTTTTTTAAAAAGTTGTTTAATTCATTTTATTTGCTATTTATAATGATTGATAATATGATTGTTACTCGCTCTTTCTCAGCTTTTTGTCATTCTTAACTGACTTCAAAAATATTTTTATTTCTTAAGCTATGCGAAACTAAACATAAAATGTTTTCCAACGAAACATGTTTTATAAGTAAAAAAAGATAGTAGAAAAAAAAGTTTGAAGTTCATACAAGTTTTCAGGCAAACAGCCCCCACTTGATCTTTACAAATTTGTTGAACTTGTAAAGATTTCAAGTTGTGTACCTGAGAACACTGTACTATTCCACCAACATATAACCTACGTAGACTAATGCATATAACTAATCAACAAGTTCTTTCTTCAACTAATGTGGGATAAAAGGTTAGAAAGTTTCCATGTTATATAAAACTTTTTTATGTACATGGAAAAAAAGTGATATATCATGCAAGAGTTATTAACAATTGGTGAAAGAACTAATTGTTACATGGAACTCCCAATTCAAGTTTAGAAGCAACTGTTTTTGTGTTTTTAAAATCGAAATATTGCAAATGTTTAACCATTGAGCTAAAACAACCTCTAATTTTTTCTAAGAACAAGAGATTTAGCTTTTGCTTATCTGAAATCATTCGGAAAGAAATTTTATAAATCGCTGAAAAAATTAATGTTATTCAAGTAGTGATCGATATACAATACTAAATGAATTATGTATTGAGATATTTAGGGAAAGTATTTCTATTTATGATACTTGTTTTGCTTGTTTGGCCCTAGGTAAAAATCTCAAGTATGTATTAAAAGAGTACATATGTTAGTATATACTTGCAGATAATATATAAGAGATTTTTTCATAAAGAGTTGACTGAAAAATTTTCATAAGAAATTTTATAGGTCATGAAGGCTAAAGTGTTTTTGCATTATGATACATGTTTAACAAACTCATTATCCCGATCACTAAACATTTTTGAATCCTCAATGTGTGTATTATGAATGTACATATTTCGGTTCGCAAGTTGCTAAGCAAAGTTTTCGACAAACATGCTTATCAGATGGACACTTATTCAGCAAAACTATGTACATTATAAGTTGTTTGGGTAAAGGTTTTTTTTTTTTTTTTTTTTTTAATTATTATTATTATTATTTTTTTTATGATGATACTTGTTTGGTTTGTTTTGGCCCTAGGTTAAAATCAGAAATATGTTAAAAATAGTATTTATGTTAGCATCTGTTATTAAGCAGCTAGATAATCCTAAAAGAGATTTTTTTCATAGGAGTTGGTTGGAAATATTTATAAGGATGTAACAAGAGTACAAGACATAAAAAATAATTGGGCTTGAATATAAAACATGCATTGTTGCAGCCCAGACTATTGGGCATATGTCTAGTAGCCCATCATCATCTTCTATTCTTCTTATAGTTTTGTCTAAATTTAAATTGCTTACCTACTTTAACATGTTAACTACTCTTCTTCAAGTTATCAAAGTGGGTAAAGGGGAGTAATCCTGCACCCTGGTAAATATATTAACAAAAAAAAACGTTTAAGTACAATAGATATGAGTGAAATCCCATATCTCAGCCCGTTACATAGGCATAAAGCTTACATAACAAGATACTTCCTATTTTCTAAACAAGAAAACAAACCACTACTCAAATGATAACATAGGACATAACGAAAGAAAATTACTTCCTAGGACCTTGAAGCTTGGTGCCATACATGGCATTAAAGGCATCCAAATTCCCTGGAAGATCATAAACCTGCTTCGCATAGTCATCGTAGTCATAGGCATCATACTCATCTTCAAACTCTTGGCCACCACCACCGAATAGATTAGCAGACTCATCAAATGGGTTAGCAACCACCTCATCATCAGAATCAGAAACCACGATCTCTCTCACTTTAGAAAAAGGATTAACTCTCTTAGTAGAAGAAGCGGGCGGATTCCAAGAATTACTAGTATTAGGAGCCACACCCGACTCCATCTCTTTCAAATCACTCACAAGGGGTTCTTGTGATGCAGTACCTGTCTTAGTAGACTTATCTTCATTAACTTCCATTGTACGACCAGAATCCACATCCTTGTTGGTGTCATTAGAAGGAATACCAAATGCATCCGTATATTCCATATTAAGAGCATCATGTAGAGATCTTTGTTCCACTCGAACTAGCCACATCAGAAGCATTCTTCTTAGTGACTTCCACTTTCTTAGGTTCAGGAGGAGTCTTTTTGGGTTGATATTGAAACTGTTTACCCACAACAGGTTTAGTAAACTCTCCTTGACCCGGAATATTAGACCCACCTTGCTTTCCCTTCTTCTTGTTATTGACCATCTTGAAACCATCATTAACACGCTTAGTAGGCTGAGCAGGAGGTTCAACAACTTTAGGACATTCAATAAGAGTATGGCCAAAAATCATACATTTATCACAATGAGGTGGTTTCCACTCATATTCAACTTGTATCTTCTCAATAGTCGAACCCGACCCATCAAGTAACGGTATCTCAACAATAAGGCTGTCCCTAAGCACCTCATCCGACTTCACTTCAATAATGCATCTAGCAAAACTACAATGGCCCCACGAGTCCTTGCACATTTGGCTAGTGAAAGCATCTAACCTTTTGGGCGTGCCTATCAATGTGGCAAGGAGACTAAGGCCATCATCAGAAAACATAGCAAGAGGAACATCATGGAATATAACCCACACCGGGATATTGGTCAAATCCTCTTTAAGTAAGTTGGTGTTCAATGTCCATGGTTTAAGAATAATAGGTACATTTCTAATCAACCAAAGACCGTTTTCAAGAACATCATCAACACCTTTCTTCGAATTGAACTTAAAAAAGAAGAACCCCTTTGCATTCATCATTACCTTTTGTATACCAAACTTAGCCCACGCATTGCGTACAAAGTAATCAACAACAGGAAAAGCAAGTCGTTGACCAAGGAAATACCCATACAAAGTATTCTCAAACCTAGAGTTCACCTCTTCAACCACTTTCATTGGGAGAGAAAGATCCACACCATTAGCTTTCTTATTACACTCCAACCTACGAAAGTTTGACGTGTGTTTTTTAGGTTCAGTAGAAGTAACACCAGCAAATGATGTAGAAGGTTGTTTCAAAGCATACACACCAATCTTCTCAATACCAACAGCCCCATGTGCATTCGTATCAACCTTATCATTAACATTATTAGGACTACTAGTAGCATTAACATTAGAAGCCATAGGAACACTCATATCTTGAGGAGGTTTCGAATAATAACCAATAGCAGTAAGCATCTCCTCTAGCTCCTTCTGTGACTGCGGCACCTTAAGATGCTCAAATGGATTAGCCCCAGTAATAGTAGCATCCACTGTCACAGCTGGTTTTAATGGTTGCCCATCATCACCCACAAGAACAAGTTTTCCCTCAAATATTTGTTTTTCAATAGCACGAATTTTCAATAAGGTATCATGACCCTCAGGCATGTCATGACTAGGTGCATTAGACGTAACATTAGTATACGTACCAGTAGCCTCAGTCGCATTAGTTACGTTATCAGAAGAGTAAGTATCATGCTTACTCCCAAGAGGCATAGGCATATCACCATCTAACGAATTAACAGTAGTAGTATTTCTTGGTCTAGTTTGATCGGCCAAACTAGCCGAAGTAACCTGGTCGGCCTGGTTAGTTGAACCATCACTACCTCCCGATCTCGTACCAACTGAGTTCGAACCTTTAGAAGCACTACGATCAATCAAAAAGCCCTTTTCCATCCCTCACAACCCACAAACAAATTCAAGAAACCAACAAAATCACAGCATGCAGCACTTACAGTAAAACGAATAGAGAAAACCCTAACTCCAACGAAGTTAGGGTTTTGACGATGAAGAACAATGAAACTATCCACCCATCATAATGAATCATACCAAGTAATTGATAATCGACCCAACAGTCCAAGGTTGTGTGATCAAAAGAATATATGCATGCAAGACATACGTATATAATATAATCAAACCACCGACCCACAATGAAAAGACACCAATCAGAGATTGGTATACCAGTTAACAAGAATGAATTGAATGTCGGTTTGCATGCAATCAATAAAAAATGATTAAAACTACACTAACCCAACAAAGAGCAATCAAAGGACGACCAATAAGGATTAGGGGTTAGGAATTGTAGATCGTTTTTTCGCCAGAGAGGGAAACGTATTAGGGGTTAGGAAACGTATTTCAAAGTGTGGTTCCCTTTAAGATTATCTCGAAAGATATACACAATCTGTTGAAAGTTGTGGTCCAAGACTTTTAATCGCGTAGTTCAGTTGGTTTCAAACGAGAAATAACTCATAAAATCCTTAGTCTTTTAGGAATTTACATACTAAATGTTATTTAAATTCGTCTATGGTTGTAGAAAATATTTAGAAATATAGGGCATCGTTTAGTATGGACCTATCTATACTACATTATAAAGCATTTGAGACTTCCTATTAAAGGAGGTCTTAAGATTTTAAAACAAAAAACATTACTATAAAAAGAAAATTAGAAAATTAATGTAAAATTTAAAAATTTAAGTCTTATTCAAAACAATGTAGTAACCCCTTCCAATAATGATATATTTTAATAGAATTGTTTATACACAAAAAGCCCACTAAACTTATAACCATCAATTTAATGCTAAAATTAAAAAACTAATAGTGACAATTATTTAAACTATAAATAAATTAGACGTTCTACTTTTGAAAAATATATATCTACTACGTTATAAAATATTTGGGACATGCTAAATAAGGAAGATTTAAAATGAAAATAATTTGCTCGCAACAAAAATAGTCACGGGTACCCGCCGCCGCATTGTGCGGGTACCCTTCTAGTGTAAAATTAAACATGTTTTAGGGTAAAGAAACAAAAATGAAAATTGGACAAAAAGGCAAGAGTTAATATGAATTTTCAGCAACTCACTATCTTAAGAGTTTTTATAACTCGCGAGAAGTAAATTGGCTGAAAACATTATATTATTCTAGACACATGTAACTCACTTAAACTACATTATATTAGTAGCAAAAATTTTCTTTCTTCAACCAATGTGGGATACATTGTTACGATAGAAGAGATAAGGCAAGAGTTAATAAACAAGTGAGTATAGTACATAAACACAATGTGTGAGATCGAAAAATGGACATGACCTCTCTCGTTTACTTTTTTTTTTACTAACTACATGTTCATAGGACATACAGTTGAACGACAATCATAATATCATCAAAAGACCAAGTTTTATATTTTCCATAATTTAAGTCCGTTCATGACCTCATTTTCTACTCATTATGTGTTAGAAGTTAGAACGATCGTGTTTGATAAAAACTATGTTTATTTTCAGTTAATAATAGAATAACAAAGTAATTAGTACTAGAGGCATACTTTTTTGATCCAAATGCATTAGGAGAATTCTTTACTTTTAAAATTTAACACTAGGAAACTGAACTCGATGAAAGTCCCATGATTCTGACCCTGCACCACTGCATGAAAATACATATGGCACTAGATGCAGAGGCGGACTTATGCCTTGCGTAAGCGGTGCCCGGGAACCACCTTGGATAAAAAATTCTAGAAGATGTATAGGATTTTTTTTTATGACCTACCTTATAAATTACTTGGGAACCACCTTGGATTAAAATTTTCAAAGATTAAAGAATGAAAACCAATAAAAAAGAGAATTTTGGTTGGAGATCGGACATATCCGTCGGAATTTCAAAGACATATCCGTCGGAATTGACGAAGAAGATGAAGAAGCACGATTGGGTACTAGGGTTAAAGTTTATTCTAGAGATAGCAATTAATCTTAGCCTCGAAATAGCAATGTATATTTTAAGTTTTACTTTTGTTTTGGAAATAGTAGTTTTGGGTTGGGACTTGGGGTATAGCCTTTTACTTTTTTTTTCTTTTGTGAGACACGTGATATGTGTTGCACTTTCATTGTTTTATAGTCAATGTTTTCTATAGCAATTAAGTTTTTATTTCAACGAGTATTTTGAACTTTGTTTCATATTTTTTGATATATATATATATATATATATATATATATATATATATATATATATATATATATATATATATATATATATATATATTTGAAAGGCAAAAGATTATAAAGAACCTCAAAAAAGACAACAAAACAATACAAGGTGCCCCATTCAATAACGTCTTCTAAATATTCATATACAACTTATTAGTTTAAAAAAAAAATAGAATAGTGGAGCTCTAATTAACATTTTCTCAGTTACATCGTAATAATATATAATGCAATTTGTTTTAGTAAAAGATTCACGTTTTAACAGTTAATAGAAATAATACGCGACATGACACATTTTTTTTCTTTAGTTACTTATGGTATACAATATATGTTTTACCCGACAAGACACAATATAACCCGATCCGTTGACCAATTGACTTTTTAACCCGTTTAGTTTGACGTCCCGACTAAATAAAGGAACCACCTTAAGTTTCATGCTAGGTCCGCCACTGGCTAGATGAAATAAGATGTTCCAAAGGATATCCTCGTTATGAATTTTCAACTGTGATTAAAATATGTTAATAAGTTCATAGTTGGTTTTGATATGTGTACGTATGAATTACTTAATGAGACATACATACGTTGTTGACTCTTGTGTTAGATCGTACATGTATATATTTTGCACTTCATTTTCTTTTTTGTTAGTAAAAATCTTACAGTAATTCTTTTTGCATTTTTATAAAAAGAATCAAAATATACACAATATAACTCTTTTTTTGGGGGGGTAAAGGGGTTGTTACCCGGTGAAATAAATAATGAAAAATAATGTTTAGTACAAGAGTAGAGGGGGAATGAGACCCTCTAAAACACGCTACAAGGCAAATAACGACTTGTACAAACTATAGCACTTGAACCATGCACACCACGCAAATGACGTAGAGTATATCTCCATATTAGAAATATTCCACACTCTCTTCATTCGCATGACACAAGGGTCATTCTTGAAACAGATTGAAGCTAGCTTGAAACGAACTGCATCAGCTATCCTGTCTCGAACTTCTTCAACATGTCTCATACCTTTACCATATAACTGATTATTCCTTTCTTGCCATATAAAGTACACGGATGCTGCAATCGTTAATCGACCAACTACACTCATCACACTTCTGGACTTCGATATCCTCCCATACAGGTGCAATGCTAGGATGATCAGCCACACGAATCATAGCCAACCACACGTGCGAAGAAAATTGACATTCTAAGAAAAGATGTTCGTGAGTCTTGTTGTAACTTGCACAACGGACATCGAAGCATGTTTAAGTCGACGTCGTAGCCGACATCCCATTGCTTCAATCAATCTTGTGTCTTCAACCTCCTATCCATCACAAGCCATAAGAAGAAAGCATTGCGAGGAGTGCATGGAGACGACAACACTAAGTTGTAGTACCAACTCACTTCTCCATGTCTAGCACGTAAAGTGTCCCACGCTTCCCTAACCGAGAACTTAACATCAACGCCATAAGAATTTCTCGACACCAGGATGTCTTCACATTTATAAAAGGGTATGTATAGTTCCAAAACGTGGGCCAAGACCATGTATTATATTATAATTTAAAACAACATCAACCACCTTACTTTTGATAGTATAACCAGCTCTAGTAATAGATAAATGACCCATTAGAGGGCATTGATTCACCCGTTGATCGAACCAGACAAATGCTTTCTTTCCATTCCAAGTTGATACCATAAATGGGGTCTAACTATGTTGTGTATTTGTAGGATCTTCCTCCATCCCCAACTTATATTCCCACATATAATTCATTTTTAAATTTGCATTATTAGCTTATTTGTAGGACGACTATGATGTACGACATAATTATGGCATGTCATCACCTGGGGGAATATGATGTACGACAATGGAAGTACATCTTTTCAGTGCATAAAACCGAATGAGCTATAGCTTTATTTATGGGAGGTGATGCTCACACCACGTTTTTTGATTATTGCACCACAATCTGTGCATTGCAGTTTGTACGGTACAAATCACAATGCACATATTGTGGTGGAATAATAAAAAAATGTGGTGTGAGTATCAATTCCCTTTATTTATAGTAACAAGTTGTCTTGTCCTCCAAGAATAAATAAAGGCCACATTTAAACAAATCGGTTAAGTTAAAACACGATTTGCGTATATTATATTTACACAACAATATATTCTATAAACTTTGTCTAAAAGTTTCAAATCTATTCCAAAAATAGATTTACTGAGTTAGGAAATTGGATCTCGAAGTTGCAGTAAAAATATACACGTGTAGGCGAAGTTTCGGAGTTGTATTCGTGTCCGCAGGTCGCATTTGGCTCAAAAATCCTGAAATCTGCAACCCCAACCCCGCACGCGCAAGTGTTGGAGTAAAACCAACTAAAAGATTTTGATAGCAAATATCAAGATTTCTATATAAACACCTTCCCACTTCCTTTCCTAGACTTTCCTTGCCATGCGAAATCATAGACTAAACCGGTTTCGCTAAAACGTCATTTATAATGAGTAAAAAAAAACATAACATAAAATAATTGAGAATTCCGGTTTCGTTAAAACATCTTTTATATTGAGTACAACGAAACATAACAAACAAAAAAAATGAGAATACGTATTAACTATCGAATCTGTCATTACCTCGCTAACTATTTTAGGTAGCTAGGTTGCATCTTATTCGAAAACATACTACTATTGTAAGCTCCCGGAAAATTTCAATGTACTTAACGTTTTAATCAAGAATTAAACACGATCTATTTCGTCATGAAATTTTCTAAACATCAAATTTGCATATCATTTGGCATATGCATGATCAACGCAGTTTGAGCGTTCATAAATATACCGTTGTGATCTAAATAAATTTCCCCACGATCTTGATAACCTTAAAACACGTAACGAATACGTAAAAATTTGTAAAAATTACGAATTTAAAAATAACAAAAATATATAATATTCGTATTGGGCCTCGAAACTCATTGGACTTTATTCCGCCTCATGACTCAACCCGACACGAAATGGGCCTTGTAACCGGGCCAAGCCCACGCCATATTTATTTTTTTTGGGCCACGTTAATCACCCTAGCCCAACACCATATCCATTTCTTTTTTTTTGGGCCCTTGCCGGTTGTATCCTTAGCCCAACACACTCATTTTCTTTGTGTTCCAAATGAGTAGCAAGTGTAGACAAATGAATATTTCTTGTTTCCCTTTCCTGTGAAATCCCAACGTGACCAATATATAAGAAACATTCAACACAAAACCATGCTAGTAATATTATAATGCCATTCTCTTGGGTTATGATTCCATCAAGATGTGTACAAGTATCCTTCCCTTTTTCTCTTCCTTGGCTGTGAACGAGACAACAAGAGCAAAACACCATTTCTTGGCCACTTTAGTTTGCGTGTGATGTGAGGTTAGGAGACAAGTCCACACACTTAGCCACCCTAGGACATAAAATAATACCACACTAATCACCTTGACCATCTTTTGACTTCATTATACAAAGGTTAATAAGTTTTGCTAGACACATTTGATTTGACATTACCAAACTCACCCAAGATTTAGGCTGCCATGTTTGCACGCCCAAAAGACCAAACAAACACATGTCTAATACAACCTTTGACCTAGATAATCTAAGGATAAACAATGGTAAAAGCCATGCTTGTTCTTGGCTATATAAGCCACCACCCTTAAGCACTATCATCACACCTCAAACAAAAACACTTCACTTCATTTTATCTCTTTGGTTTCTGTCGAACAAGAAGGAAAGGAGGAGCACTTGGGTTACTAGCAAACTAGGAATATTGGCTTGGGTTATTTGAGGCGAAAACTTGGGTAAAGTTCGGTTGATATTTTCTCGGCATCTCACTTCTAGTTCGAGTACTCACACCCTTCTCATCCTAGTAAGTACTTCAACCCATTTCGACTCGTAATATTAGTTGTAGAACATAAACAATACTTAACTCATTTCATTTAGTGTCTCGTTAAAATGTAATATATCGAAACTTTGTATGTTCATTGATTATGAGTCAAGTTTGTCTAAGTTAAACTTGTTGTAGTTCACTTGGAACCATGACACATTAGAACTAAATGCTTAACTAGTAGAGAAGAAGAAGTAGAAATGGAAACAACTAAAAGAAACCATGCAAGCCACGATCAGTAGCATGCATACTAGAATTTGTAAAACAGACGCTTTATGATATATATATAGCATGTAATGTAAGATTAAAACATAAAAAGAGCCTAGCTCAGTTGGTTAGGAGCGTTGGGTGTTAAATGGGAGGTCCCTAGTTCGAATCCACCCCATGGCACTTTCCTTCTTTTTATTTTACAACTTTCACAGTTTGGCAACAAATACCCCTACACTTTCAATAACTTATAACTACACAAAATAAATATTTAAAAGTGTAACAAAAATAAGTTTTCAAAACATTTTGCGAAAACAGATTTTTAAAGGGACTAAAAGTGTCAAATCTGAAAACTTTAAGCCTATAATATTTATGGGTACAAAGTGTTATTTTCTAAAAGTATAGGGACTAAACTCGTACTTTTTGTAACTCAAGGGTAAAAAGTGTAAATTCGGGAAAAGTTTAGAAAAACTTATAAACCCATTATAACTTCGTAAAAACAAGTATTTTGATCTTATGAGTATTTTATTTCGGATAACGGTAAATGTATTACTTATATATATATATATATATATATATATATATATATATATATATATATATATATATATATATTATAAGATTATAATTATATATATATCAAATCCGATAAAACACACGGGGAATTTATTTCAACACGTTAAAATACTCAACTAATCTATTAAGATCACAACGGGGGAACATTTCACTTATGCGTAAGTGAGGATCACTAGTTAAGACAATGTAGCATGAAAATTAACTTAAAACGTTAATCACGATCGCACACTATTGGATTGGACAATCCAATGATCTATTGAATAAGAATATTCAATGCTCTATTATTTTGGTCGCGAACCAAAATGCTCATTACTGAGACTCGCCATCTCATCATTTTAGGTTTCGAGTTGGAACCTCCGCTACATTGTGCTTGATCTATTTGTGCGTGTGCATTATTATCAAGGTGAGTTCATAGCCTCGCTTTTACTTTATTTTTATAAACCCCGCGAGGGAGATACATGCTCTAAACTAGAACACAAGGGTTTTTCATAAATGCTTGATCTTCTTGATTATTGGTATTGCCTAAGTTGTTAGCCACAAGTCCCCTGATCATGAACCATTAGTCACCGCGAGTGAACGTAGATATCGTGAATAGTACTATGGGGAATAACGAACCCCGTTTCGGTTATAGAGAAATAACCGGGGCGCACCATATCGAATATCTTTAGGTAATTGGCTATTACCTCCTTTGGGGCATATTTACGTACACTGGTAATTCGGTGTATGCAGTTGAGTTTTGGTTTCATGAGCTTAGCGCATAATAATCTGTGATATTTTCTTATGATATTGTTAGTTTGCAATGATCATGATCTTATACTTGTGTTCAACTTATTTTAAACCTATGGACTTCACTCAACATTTTTGTTGACCTTTTTAAGCATGTTATCTCAGGTAATCAGTGAAGATTATGACCAAGGTGCGGAACGGGGCATGGCAAGGCTTATCTGGTGGTGTAAAACATAAAAGTTATCATTTCTTTCAAACTCATGATCTTTCTTTTGGGGAAAAACACTTGATCTATTTACTATATTTTGTAACAAACTATGAGTTTTCGATGAATGATAACTATTTTAATAAAACGTCTCTTTCGAGTCGTTTTCTATAATTGTTGACTATGACCTCCATTCAAGTAACACCCGAATTAGTCTTCCGCTGTCATTAAGATTTTCGGGGGTGTTACAGATTGGCATCAGAGCCAAGGTTATAGAGAACCAAAGAGTTTTTCAAAATCATTTGGACTATAACCGCACTTTTAAAACGGGACTATTTTACACCACTGCCTTACGCCCTTCCGTGACCGCTCTATGCATTAGGATTGATGCATCACTAGATCATAAGTAAATGACATTCATTTTAAGTTAGGCATGGAGATTTGCTTAGCTAACTAAAATAATTATATTATTTGGCATTTACTTACATTAATTTATGGGTTGTTACAGTACCATGTCTGCATCCCACCCAGTTGTTCTGTCCTCAGAAACTGAGATGGATGACACCATGTCCTCTACGACTGTCACTATGCCAGCTCATCCCAGTCCTGTCATACCAGCTACTGTTTCGGACGAAACTGAACCTTTTGAAGAAGGTGAAGTTGCCCGAACTCCTACTGCTCCAGCTATGACTGCTCATCCTCAAGAGTACAATGCTTTTGCTTCCATGACCCTAGATCAGTACTATGAGTCGCAGCAATGGCTACCTGCTTCAGATGTTGCTGTGGATGATGAATCATCCAAATCATCAGAAAGCACTGACTCTGCTTCATCAGATTCTTCTGGATCATCTGCTCAAGCTATCCGTCGTCGTCGACGTATGATTCGTGTTCTTAAGCCTGATGAACCTGAGCCGTTTGGAGTACCTTATAGACTGCATCCTAATGGTAAGACCTTCAAACGCACTGCTAGGAAGCGTGTGCGACCCATCACTATGACTCATGTGATGCCACCTGCTCAGTCATCACCAGCTCAGTCACCACCTGCTCAGTCATCACCAGTTTCATCTGCTGTTCCACCTACTGCTACTTCACCACCACTGCCACTTACTGTGTTCTACCATCAGACTACTACTGTTCCTGTTTCATCACCACCTACAGCATCACCTCCTTTGGACACTTTTAGTGAGCCAATTTTACCGCTCTGCATCAAGTGCTATCCACCATCACTATCTGATCCTGAAAAGCCTACTCAAGTGGACAACGAGGCCGGGCCAAGAAAGAAATCCGGTGCTAGAAGATGGTCATTCTTGATACCTTTACTCAGACGTTGGAGAGAAGACGAAGGAGCGCCTAGTTCCTTTGAGCTTGGAGAAAGCTCGACTACTGCACCAGCTCCAGTCATACCTGTTACCGGTGAACCAGTGCACCACACTATTCCTCTGTTGGCTACAAGACTTATCAGGCACGAAGATCAGCTGAATGAGCTCATGGCACACTATGATGAGATTCCACTAGTGAGGATAGAGAGTTTGGAGGAAGAGGTCGAGAACCTCGTGGTAGGTCGTTACTCCATCGAGATCGTGTTTGATATGATGAGTACGCAGATTGTGGAGGCAAGAGAGGCCGTTAATCAATTGACTCGGAGATTGGAGACTACTATTCGTGATGCTAGCACTTTGAGAGAGACTGCTTTGGGTCGAGAGAGAGTTCTACATCACGAGCTTGCATCTGCTCATGCTCACACTGCTATTCTGGAGGAGAGGATTGATAACCTCGAGGCGAGAGACCGAGCCCGCGAGCAGCAGATTCGAGACTTGACAGCTATGGTCGAGGAGATCCGTCGTCGTCAGGATGACGCATCGGGAGATGCGTAGATCCTAGTCATCTTTATCTTAGTATGTATCATAAAGCCGCCATATGAGGCATTAAGGCTTGTACTTTTTGGTTTGTAACCTTGGAACAAGTATTATGATGATGTAACTTATGGTTGTGAACAAACTATGTAACGATGTATTCCATGGTTGTATTTCTATTATTCTAATGTTATGTTATTATTCCTCGGTGATGTATGCCGAACCAATCCTTATGTCCTTACATATATATTATGATTTGTTGAGAAAAATCATATTCATATGATATCATTAATTTAAAGTGGTAATCTGGACTATTATGAAATGTATAATATGAAATCAATTTTATCATCGATCGATAATTTCTTAACCTTGGTATTTATTCTTGGAAATTTTAGAAAAATGGTCAAGAAGAAAGCTACCTCATCCACCATCACTCCCGCAGCTATTCAGAAAATGGTCGCTGAAAGTGTTAGCGCAGCTATAGCACAACATGTTGCTGATACTGCTAGAGCCGAAGCTGAACGCATTGAAGCTGAACGAATTGCCCAAGAGGCACGTGAAGCTGAAATTGCAAGGGAAGCCGAGATTGCAAGAGAAGCTGAGAATGCCCGAATTGCTCGAGAGGCTGAAGCTGAGCGTGTCGCTCAAGCAGCACGTGAGGCTGAAGCTGCTCGCATTGCTGAAGAGAATCGTGTCGCAGAAGCTGCACGTCCTTCTTGAAATGGCAAACTCAAATGCAACTAACACTCCAAATCAAAGTGAGTCCACTGTAACTCGCAAGTGTAATTACAAAGAGTTCATGAACTGCAAGCCGACATTCTTCAAGGGCACTGAAGGTGCTATTGGTCTACTTCATTGGTTTGAAAGAACCGAGACTGTATTTCTGCTAAGTGACTGCACAAATGATTGCAAAGTCAAGTTTGCGACTGGAACTTTGTTAGAAGATGCGTTATCTTGGTGGAAAGGCCATGCTCAACCAATTGGAATGGAAGAAGCTTGTAAGATTTCATGGTCAGATCTGAAACAACTGCTAATGAAACAGTATTGCCCGAGGACTGAGATCAAGAAACTCGAAGATGAGTATTACCACTTGGCTGCTAAAGGTAATGATCTCAAGACATACTTCAAGAGATTCCACGAGCTGAGAGCTCTATGTCCTCATTTGTTTCCCACCAATGAAAAGCTTTTGGAAGCTTTGATCGGAGGTTTACCTCGAAGCATCGAAGGAGATGTCATCGCTTCGAAGCCAAAAACTGTTGAAGAAGTTGTCATCGTATCCCACCGTCTTATGGAACCAATACTAAAGCTTGCAAATGCACAAGGCTCAAGTGACAACAAAAGAAAGTTTGATGATCGGAAGACCTCAAATTCCAACCACTATCGATCCAACAACAACAATCGGAACAACAACAACCAATATCACCACAACAGAAATCAACACCACAATCGGCAAAACCGAAGGCAAGAAGCCGCGAGGGCTTATGCTGCACCCACTGCTGGAAAAGGGTACGTAGGACCACATCCCCAGTGTAACCGATGTTTGATGCACCATTCTGGACCTTGTACTGTGAAGTGCGATAAGTGCAACAAGGTAGGTCATCAAGGTAAACATTGTAGAAACCCTGGAAGAGGCAACACTGTGACAAACATGAACTGCTATGGATGTGGAGAACCTGGTCATTTCAAAAGTCAATGCCCAAAGTTAAATGTCGTTCAAACAAACAATGCACGTGCAAGAGTGTACATGCTAGGAGATGGAGATGCACCGTTGAACCCTGACATTGTGACGGGTACGTATTCTCTTAACAATCATTCTGCAAAAATCTTGTTTGACTCTGGAGCCGATAAGAGTTTTGTATCTACTACTTTTGCACCATTACTTGAAATATCCCCAACCGTCTTAGATACAACTTACGAGATAGAACTTGCCGATGGGAAAATAATAGGAACCAACACCGTAATCCGTAATTGTCCTATTCTATTACAAGATCATTCGTTCCTCATAGATCTTTTGCCAATCAAACTTGGAAGTTTCGATGTCGTAATTGGCATGGATTGGTTGTCCAAACACCGTGCTAGGATTGTTTGTGACGAGAAAACCGTTCATATCCCGATCAACAGTGAAACATTAGTCATCCAAGGAGATCAAAGTAGAAAGTACTTAAGTATCATATCCTGTGCGAAGTCAATAAAGTACATGGAAAAAGGATGTTATGCCTTCTTAGCTCAAGTAACGGAAAAGAAGTCGGAAGAGAAACGACTAGAGGATGTACCTGTAATCAAGGAATTTTCTGAGGTATTTCCAGAAGATTTGCCTGGACTCCCACCTGCTCGACAAGTCGAATTTCAAATCGATCTTATTCCTGGAGCTACTCCTGTAGCACGAGCACCGTACCGTTTAGCGCCCTCAGAAATGCAAGAGTTATCCAAACAACTAGAAGAGCTATCCGAGAAAGGATTCATTAGACCAAGTTCCTCACCCTGGGGAGCTCCGGTATTATTCGTTAAGAAGAAAGATGGATCATTCCGGATGTGTATCGATTATAGAGAATTGAACAAGCTCACAATCAAAAACCGCTATCCCTTACCAAGAATCGATGATCTATTTGATCAATTACAAGGCTCGAGTGTATACTCGAAGATTGATTTAAGATCTGGATATCATCAGTTACGGGTAAGAGAAGAAGATATACCCAAGACCGCATTTCGAACTCGATATGGCCATTATGAATTCCAAGTAATGCCATTCGGTTTAACTAATGCACCTGCTGTATTTATGGACCTCATGAATAGAGTCTGCAAACCATATCTAGATAAATTCGTCATTGTGTTCATTGACGATATTCTTATATACTCTCGTAATAAAGAAGAACATGCGGAACACTTGAAGACTGTCCTGAAGTTACTCAAGGATGAAAAATTATACGCAAAGTTTTCCAAGTGTGATTTTTGGATTGAGACAGTCCAATTTCTTGGTCATGTGATTGACAGTGAAGGAATCCATGTGGATCCCGCAAAAATTGAATCTGTTAAGAACTGGCCAGTACCCACTAACCCCACTGAAATTCGTCAATTCTTAGGACTTGCTGGTTATTATCGAAGATTCATCGAAGGTTTCTCGAAAATAGCTAAACCATTGACCGAGTTAACCCAGAAAACGAAGAAATTCGAATGGGGAGACGATCAAGAATCAGCTTTTCAACTTCTGAAGAACAAGCTTTGCGAAGCACCTATTTTGGCACTACCGGAAGGAGCCGAAGATTTTGTAGTATATTGTGATGCTTCACATATGGGTTTAGGCGCTGTTCTCATGCAAAGGAACAAAGTGATTGCTTATGCGTCACGACAACTCAAAACTCATGAGAAGAATTATACTACTCACGATCTAGAACTTGGCGCCGTGGTATTTGCACTCAAATTATGGAGACATTATCTGTACGGAACCAAGTGTATAGTGTACACTGATCACAAAAGTCTTCAACACATCTTAGATCAAAAGGAATTGAATATGCGTCAACGTCGCTGGCTTGAATTGCTTAGTGATTATGACTGCGAGATCCGTTACCATCCTGGAAAGGCAAATGTTGTTGCCGATGCTTTAAGCAGAAAAGATCGCCCTAAGCCACTTAGAGTGAGATCATTGGGAATGGTAATCAATTCACCCCTACCATCGAAAATTCTTGAAGCTCAGATCGAAGCCCTTAAAGAAGAAAATAGGCCGAATGAGAAGATTTATGGCATGCCGGAGAATGAGAATGGATTTGTGAAGAGATCTGATGGAACGCTATGTTTCAAAAATCGAAGTTGGATTCCACTCTTTAGAGGTATCCGAGAACTCATCATGCATGAATCACATAAATCGAAGTATTCCATACATCCTGGTCCCAACAAGATGTATCAAGATCTAAAGCTTTTGTACTGGTGGCCTAATATGAAGGCTGATATCGCTGTATACGCCAGTAAATGTTTAACATGCTTGAAAGTTAAAGCTGAACATCAAAAGCCATCTGGATTGCTAACTCAACCAGAACTTCCCGTATGGAAATGGGAAAGAATCACAATGGACTTTATCACGAAGTTGCCAAAAACTTCTAATGGTTTTGACACCATTTGGGTTATTGTAGACCGTCTTACAAAGTCCGCTCATTTCTTGCCAATCAAGGAGAACGACGAGATGATTACACTCGCTAGACTGTACATCAAAGAGATTGTTTCTCGTCACGGCGTACCAATCTCTATCATATCTGATCGTGATAGCCGATTCACCTCAAGATTTTGGCAAACGCTTCAAAAAGCCATGGGTACCAACTTAGATATGAGTACCGCGTACCATCCTCAAACAGATGGACAAAGTGAAAGAACGATCCAAACTCTGGAAGACATGCTAAGAGCATGTGTGATTGATTTCGGAAAAGGATGGGATAAGCACTTGCCTCTGGCTGAATTCTCTTACAACAATAGTTATCACGCCAGCATTAAAGCTGCTCCTTTTGAAGCACTCTATGGAAGAAAATGCCGATCGCCAATTTGCTGGGCGGAAGTTGGAGAAGTACAACTTACAGGCCCCGAAATTGTCCAAGAGACAACAGAAAAGATAATGCAAATTCGGCAAAGATTGCAAGCAGCTCGAGATAGACAAAAGAGCTACGCAGATGTTCGAAGAAAACCAATGGAATTCCAAGTCGGAGACCGTGTAATGCTCAAGGTATCACCCTGGAAAGGGATGGTCAGATTTGGAAAACGAGGAAAGCTCAAACCTCGATACGTCGGACCATTCAGAATTCTTCAAAGAATTGGTCCAGTGGCATATAAACTTGATCTTCCCGAAGAACTTAGCCGAGTACATGACACGTTCCATGTCTCAAATCTTAAGAAGTGTCTTTCGGATGAAACTCTAGTCGTACCACTCAAGGACATCCAGCTCAATGACAAACTTAGCTTTGTCGAAGAACCAGTCGAGATCATGGACAGAGAAGTTAAAAGGCTTAAGCAAAGCCGCATTCCTATCGTTAAAGTTCGATGGAATCATAAGAAACGAGGTGCAGAGTTCACCTGGGAGTGCGAGGATATAATGCGTTCCAAGTATCCCCACCTGTTCATCTAGATCACCCATGACAGCCTCTGCGAGTTTAACCGCGGGACGCGGTTCTCTTAAGGGGTAGGTACTGTAAGCTCCCGGAAAATTTCAATGTACTTAACGTTTTAATCAAGAATTAAACACGATCTATTTCGTCATGAAATTTTCTAAACATCAAATTTGCATATCATTTGGCATATGCATGATCAACGCAGTTTGAGCGTTCATAAATATACCGTTGTGATCTAAATAAATTTCCCCACGATCTTGATAACCTTAAAACACGTAACGAATACGTAAAAATTTGTAAAAATTACGAATTTAAAAATAACAAAAATATATAATATTCGTATTGGGCCTCGAAACTCATTGGACTTTATTCCGCCTCATGACTCAACCCGACACGAAATGGGCCTTGTAACCGGGCCAAGCCCACGCCATATTTATTTTTTTTGGGCCACGTTAATCACCCTAGCCCAACACCATATCCATTTCTTTTTTTTTTTGGGCCCTTGCCGGTTGTATCCTTAGCCCAACACACTCATTTTCTTTGTGTTCCAAATGAGTAGCAAGTGTAGACAAATGAATATTTCTTGTTTCCCTTTTCTGTGAAATCCCAACGTGACCAATATATAAGAAACATTCAACACAAAACCATGCTAGTAATATTATAATGCCATTCTCTTGGGTTATGATTCCATCAAGATGTGTACAAGTATCCTTCCCTTTTTCTCTTCCTTGGCTGTGAACGAGACAACAAGAGCAAAACACCATTTCTTGGCCACTTTAGTTTGCGTGTGATGTGAGGTTAGGAGACAAGTCCACACACTTAGCCACCCTAGGACATAAAATAATACCACACTAATCACCTTGACCATCTTTTGACTTCATTATACAAAGGTTAATAAGTTTTGCTAGACACATTTGATTTGACATTACCAAACTCACCCAAGATTTAGGCTGCCATGTTTGCACGCCCAAAAGACCAAACAAACACATGTCTAATACAACCTTTGACCTAGATAATCTAAGGATAAACAATGGTAAAAGCCATGCTTGTTCTTGGCTATATAAGCCACCACCCTTAAGCACTATCATCACACCTCAAACAAAAACACTTCACTTCATTTTATCTCTTTGGTTTCTGTCGAACAAGAAGGAAAGGAGGAGCACTTGGGTTACTAGCAAACTAGGAATATTGGCTTGGGTTATTTGAGGCGAAAACTTGGGTAAAGTTCGGTTGATATTTTCTCGGCATCTCACTTCTAGTTCGAGTACTCACACCCTTCTCATCCTAGTAAGTACTTCAACCCATTTCGACTCGTAATATTAGTTGTAGAACATAAACAATACTTAACTCATTTCATTTAGTGTCTCGTTAAAATGTAATATATCGAAACTTTGTATGTTCATTGATTATGAGTCAAGTTTGTCTAAGTTAAACTTGTTGTAGTTCACTTGGAACCATGACACATTAGAACTAAATGCTTAACTAGTAGAGAAGAAGAAGTAGAAATGGAAACAACTAAAAGAAACCATGCAAGCCACGATCAGTAGCATGCATACTAGAATTTGTAAAACAGACGCTTTATGATATATATATAGCATGTAATGTAAGATTAAAACATAAAAAGAGCCTAGCTCAGTTGGTTAGGAGCGTTGGGTGTTAAATGGGAGGTCCCTAGTTCGAATCCACCCCATGGCACTTTCCTTCTTTTTATTTTACAACTTTCACAGTTTGGCAACAAATACCCCTACACTTTCAATAACTTATAACTACACAAAATAAATATTTAAAAGTGTAACAAAAATAAGTTTTCAAAACATTTTGCGAAAACAGATTTTTAAAGGGACTAAAAGTGTCAAATCTGAAAACTTTAAGCCTATAATATTTATGGGTACAAAGTGTTATTTTCTAAAAGTATAGGGACTAAACTCGTACTTTTTGTAACTCAAGGGTAAAAAGTGTAAATTCGGGAAAAGTTTAGAAAAACTTATAAACCCATTATAACTTCGTAAAAACAAGTATTTTGATCTTATGAGTATTTTATTTCGGATAACGGTAAATGTATTACTTATATATATATATATATATATATATATATATATTATAAGATTATAATTATATATATATCAAATCCGATAAAACACACGGGGAATTTATTTCAACACGTTAAAATACTCAACTAATCTATTAAGATCACAACGGGGGAACATTTCACTTATGCGTAAGTGAGGATCACTAGTTAAGACAATGTAGCATGAAAATTAACTTAAAACGTTAATCACGATCGCACACTATTGGATTGGACAATCCAATGATCTATTGAATAAGAATATTCAATGCTCTATTATTTTGGTCGCGAACCAAAATGCTCATTACTGAGACTCGCCATCTCATCATTTTAGGTTTCGAGTTGGAACCTCCGCTACATTGTGCTTGATCTATTTGTGCGTGTGCATTATTATCAAGGTGAGTTCATAGCCTCGCTTTTACTTTATTTTTATAAACCCCGCGAGGGAGATACATGCTCTAAACTAGAACACAAGGGTTTTTCATAAATGCTTGATCTTCTTGATTATTGGTATTGCCTAAGTTGTTAGCCACAAGTCCCCTGATCATGAACCATTAGTCACCGCGAGTGAACGTAGATATCGTGAATAGTACTATGGGGAATAACGAACCCCGTTTCGGTTATAGAGAAATAACCGGGGCGCACCATATCGAATATCTTTAGGTAATTGGCTATTACCTCCTTTGGGGCATATTTACGTACACTGGTAATTCGGTGTATGCAGTTGAGTTTTGGTTTCATGAGCTTAGCGCATAATAATCTGTGATATTTTCTTATGATATTGTTAGTTTGCAATGATCATGATCTTATACTTGTGTTCAACTTATTTTAAACCTATGGACTTCACTCAACATTTTTGTTGACCTTTTTAAGCATGTTATCTCAGGTAATCAGTGAAGATTATGACCAAGGTGCGGAACGGGGCATGGCAAGGCTTATCTGGTGGTGTAAAACATAAAAGTTATCATTTCTTTCAAACTCATGATCTTTCTTTTGGGGAAAAACACTTGATCTATTTACTATATTTTGTAACAAACTATGAGTTTTCGATGAATGATAACTATTTTAATAAAACGTCTCTTTCGAGTCGTTTTCTATAATTGTTGACTATGACCTCCATTCAAGTAACACCCGAATTAGTCTTCCGCTGTCATTAAGATTTTCGGGGGTGTTACAGATTGGCATCAGAGCCAAGGTTATAGAGAACCAAAGAGTTTTTCAAAATCATTTGGACTATAACCGCACTTTTAAAACGGGACTATTTTACACCACTGCCTTACGCCCTTCCGTGACCGCTCTATGCATTAGGATTGATGCATCACTAGATCATAAGTAAATGACATTCATTTTAAGTTAGGCATGGAGATTTGCTTAGCTAACTAAAATAATTATATTATTTGGCATTTACTTACATTAATTTATGGGTTGTTACAGTACCATGTCTGCATCCCACCCAGTTGTTCTGTCCTCAGAAACTGAGATGGATGACACCATGTCCTCTACGACTGTCACTATGCCAGCTCATCCCAGTCCTGTCATACCAGCTACTGTTTCGGACGAAACTGAACCTTTTGAAGAAGGTGAAGTTGCCCGAACTCCTACTGCTCCAGCTATGACTGCTCATCCTCAAGAGTACAATGCTTTTGCTTCCATGACCCTAGATCAGTACTATGAGTCGCAGCAATGGCTACCTGCTTCAGATGTTGCTGTGGATGATGAATCATCCAAATCATCAGAAAGCACTGACTCTGCTTCATCAGATTCTTCTGGATCATCTGCTCAAGCTATCCGTCGTCGTCGACGTATGATTCGTGTTCTTAAGCCTGATGAACCTGAGCCGTTTGGAGTACCTTATAGACTGCATCCTAATGGTAAGACCTTCAAACGCACTGCTAGGAAGCGTGTGCGACCCATCACTATGACTCATGTGATGCCACCTGCTCAGTCATCACCAGCTCAGTCACCACCTGCTCAGTCATCACCAGTTTCATCTGCTGTTCCACCTACTGCTACTTCACCACCACTGCCACTTACTGTGTTCTACCATCAGACTACTACTGTTCCTGTTTCATCACCACCTACAGCATCACCTCCTTTGGACACTTTTAGTGAGCCAATTTTACCGCTCTGCATCAAGTGCTATCCACCATCACTATCTGATCCTGAAAAGCCTACTCAAGTGGACAACGAGGCCGGGCCAAGAAAGAAATCCGGTGCTAGAAGATGGTCATTCTTGATACCTTTACTCAGACGTTGGAGAGAAGACGAAGGAGCGCCTAGTTCCTTTGAGCTTGGAGAAAGCTCGACTACTGCACCAGCTCCAGTCATACCTGTTACCGGTGAACCAGTGCACCACACTATTCCTCTGTTGGCTACAAGACTTATCAGGCACGAAGATCAGCTGAATGAGCTCATGGCACACTATGATGAGATTCCACTAGTGAGGATAGAGAGTTTGGAGGAAGAGGTCGAGAACCTCGTGGTAGGTCGTTACTCCATCGAGATCGTGTTTGATATGATAAGTACGCAGATTGTGGAGGCAAGAGAGGCCGTTAATCAATTGACTCGGAGATTGGAGACTACTATTCGTGATGCTAGCACTTTGAGAGAGACTGCTTTGGGTCGAGAGAGAGTTCTACATCACGAGCTTGCATCTGCTCATGCTCACACTGCTATTCTGGAGGAGAGGATTGATAACCTCGAGGCGAGAGACCGAGCCCGCGAGCAGCAGATTCGAGACTTGACAGCTATGGTCGAGGAGATCCGTCGTCGTCAGGATGACGCATCGGGAGATGCGTAGATCCTAGTCATCTTTATCTTAGTATGTATCATAAAGCCGCCATATGAGGCATTAAGGCTTGTACTTTTTTGGTTTGTAACCTTGGAACAAGTATTATGATGATGTAACTTATGGTTGTGAACAAACTATGTAACGATGTATTCCATGGTTGTATTTCTATTATTCTAATGTTATGTTATTATTCCTCGGTGATGTATGCCGAACCAATCCTTATGTCCTTACATATATATTATGATTTGTTGAGAAAAATCATATTCATATGATATCATTTATTTAAAGTGGTAATCTGGACTATTATGAAATGTATAATATGAAATCAATTTTATCATCGATCGATAATTTCTTAACCTTGGTATTTATTCTTGGAAATTTTAGAAAAATGGTCAAGAAGAAAGCTACCTCATCCACCATCACTCCCGCAGCTATTCAGAAAATGGTCGCTGAAAGTGTTAGCGCAGCTATAGCACAACATGTTGCTGATACTGCTAGAGCCGAAGCTGAACGCATTGAAGCTGAACGAATTGCCCAAGAGGCACGTGAAGCTGAAATTGCAAGGGAAGCCGAGATTGCAAGAGAAGCTGAGAATGCCCGAATTGCTCGAGAGGCTGAAGCTGAGCGTGTCGCTCAAGCAGCACGTGAGGCTGAAGCTGCTCGCATTGCTGAAGAGAATCGTGTCGCAGAAGCTGCACGCCTTCTTGAAATGGCAAACTCAAATGCAACTAACACTCCAAATCAAAGTGAGTCCACTGTAACTCGCAAGTGTAATTACAAAGAGTTCATGAACTGCAAGCCGACATTCTTCAAGGGCACTGAAGGTGCTATTGGTCTACTTCATTGGTTTGAAAGAACCGAGACTGTATTTCTGCTAAGTGACTGCACAAATGATTGCAAAGTCAAGTTTGCGACTGGAACTTTGTTAGAAGATGCGTTATCTTGGTGGAAAGGCCATGCTCAACCAATTGGAATGGAAGAAGCTTGTAAGATTTCATGGTCAGATCTGAAACAACTGCTAATGAAACAGTATTGCCCGAGGACTGAGATCAAGAAACTCGAAGATGAGTATTACCACTTGGCTGCTAAAGGTAATGATCTCAAGACATACTTCAAGAGATTCCACGAGCTGAGAGCTCTATGTCCTCATTTGTTTCCCACCAATGAAAAGCTTTTGGAAGCTTTGATCGGAGGTTTACCTCGAAGCATCGAAGGAGATGTCATCGCTTCGAAGCCAAAAACTGTTGAAGAAGTTGTCATCGTATCCCACCGTCTTATGGAACCAATACTAAAGCTTGCAAATGCACAAGGCTCAAGTGACAACAAAAGAAAGTTTGATGATCGGAAGACCTCAAATTCCAACCACTATCGATCCAACAACAACAATCGGAACAACAACAACCAATATCACCACAACAGAAATCAACACCACAATCGGCAAAACCGAAGGCAAGAAGCCGCGAGGGCTTATGCTGCACCCACTGCTGGAAAAGGGTACGTAGGACCACATCCCCAGTGTAACCGATGTTTGATGCACCATTCTGGACCTTGTACTGTGAAGTGCGATAAGTGCAACAAGGTAGGTCATCAAGGTAAACATTGTAGAAACCCTGGAAGAGGCAACACTGTGACAAACATGAACTGCTATGGATGTGGAGAACCTGGTCATTTCAAAAGTCAATGCCCAAAGTTAAATGTCGTTCAAACAAACAATGCACGTGCAAGAGTGTACATGCTAGGAGATGGAGATGCACCGTTGAACCCTGACATTGTGACGGGTACGTATTCTCTTAACAATCATTCTGCAAAAATCTTGTTTGACTCTGGAGCCGATAAGAGTTTTGTATCTACTACTTTTGCACCATTACTTGAAATATCCCCAACCGTCTTAGATACAACTTACGAGATAGAACTTGCCGATGGGAAAATAATAGGAACCAACACCGTAATCCGTAATTGTCCTATTCTATTACAAGATCATTCGTTCCTCATAGATCTTTTGCCAATCAAACTTGGAAGTTTCGATGTCGTAATTGGCATGGATTGGTTGTCCAAACACCGTGCTAGGATTGTTTGTGACGAGAAAACCGTTCATATCCCGATCAACAGTGAAACATTAGTCATCCAAGGAGATCAAAGTAGAAAGTACTTAAGTATCATATCCTGTGCGAAGTCAATAAAGTACATGGAAAAAGGATGTTATGCCTTCTTAGCTCAAGTAACGGAAAAGAAGTCGGAAGAGAAATGACTAGAGGATGTACCTGTAATCAAGGAATTTTCTGAGGTATTTCCAGAAGATTTGCCTGGACTCCCACCTGCTCGACAAGTCGAATTTCAAATCGATCTTATTCCTGGAGCTACTCCTGTAGCACGAGCACCGTACCGTTTAGCGCCCTCAGAAATGCAAGAGTTATCCAAACAACTAGAAGAGCTATCCGAGAAAGGATTCATTAGACCAAGTTCCTCACCCTGGGGAGCTCCGGTATTATTCGTTAAGAAGAAAGATGGATCATTCCGGATGTGTATCGATTATAGAGAATTGAACAAGCTCACAATCAAAAACCGCTATCCCTTACCAAGAATCGATGATCTATTTGATCAATTACAAGGCTCGAGTGTATACTCGAAGATTGATTTAAGATCTGGATATCATCAGTTACGGGTAAGAGAAGAAGATATACCCAAGACCGCATTTCGAACTCGATATGGCCATTATGAATTCCAAGTAATGCCATTCGGTTTAACTAATGCACCTGCTGTATTTATGGACCTCATGAATAGAGTCTGCAAACCATATCTAGATAAATTCGTCATTGTGTTCATTGACGATATTCTTATATACTCTCGTAATAAAGAAGAACATGCGGAACACTTGAAGACTGTCCTGAAGTTACTCAAGGATGAAAAATTATACGCAAAGTTTTCCAAGTGTGATTTTTGGATTGAGACAGTCCAATTTCTTGGTCATGTGATTGACAGTGAAGGAATCCATGTGGATCCCGCAAAAATTGAATCTGTTAAGAACTGGCCAGTACCCACTAACCCCACTGAAATTCGTCAATTCTTAGGACTTGCTGGTTATTATCGAAGATTCATCGAAGGTTTCTCGAAAATAGCTAAACCATTGACCGAGTTAACCCAGAAAACGAAGAAATTCGAATGGGGAGACGATCAAGAATCAGCTTTTCAACTTCTGAAGAACAAGCTTTGCGAAGCACCTATTTTGGCACTACCGGAAGGAGCCGAAGATTTTGTAGTATATTGTGATGCTTCACATATGGGTTTAGGCGCTGTTCTCATGCAAAGGAACAAAGTGATTGCTTATGCGTCACGACAACTCAAAACTCATGAGAAGAATTATACTACTCACGATCTAGAACTTGGCGCCGTGGTATTTGCACTCAAATTATGGAGACATTATCTGTACGGAACCAAGTGTATAGTGTACACTGATCACAAAAGTCTTCAACACATCTTAGATCAAAAGGAATTGAATATGCGTCAACGTCGCTGGCTTGAATTGCTTAGTGATTATGACTGCGAGATCCGTTACCATCCTGGAAAGGCAAATGTTGTTGCCGATGCTTTAAGCAGAAAAGATCGCCCTAAGCCACTTAGAGTGAGATCATTGGGAATGGTAATCAATTCACCCCTACCATCGAAAATTCTTGAAGCTCAGATCGAAGCCCTTAAAGAAGAAAATAGGCCGAATGAGAAGATTTATGGCATGCCGGAGAATGAGAATGGATTTGTGAAGAGATCTGATGGAACGCTATGTTTCAAAAATCGAAGTTGGATTCCACTCTTTAGAGGTATCCGAGAACTCATCATGCATGAATCACATAAATCGAAGTATTCCATACATCCTGGTCCCAACAAGATGTATCAAGATCTAAAGCTTTTGTACTGGTGGCCTAATATGAAGGCTGATATCGCTGTATACGCCAGTAAATGTTTGACATGCTTGAAAGTTAAAGCTGAACATCAAAAGCCATCTGGATTGCTAACTCAACCAGAACTTCCCGTATGGAAATGGGAAAGAATCACAATGGACTTTATCACGAAGTTGCCAAAAACTTCTAATGGTTTTGACACCATTTGGGTTATTGTAGACCGTCTTACAAAGTCCGCTCATTTCTTGCCAATCAAGGAGAACGACGAGATGATTACACTCGCTAGACTGTACATCAAAGAGATTGTTTCTCGTCACGGCGTACCAATCTCTATCATATCTGATCGTGATAGCCGATTCACCTCAAGATTTTGGCAAACGCTTCAAAAAGCCATGGGTACCAACTTAGATATGAGTACCGCGTACCATCCTCAAACAGATGGACAAAGTGAAAGAACGATCCAAACTCTGGAAGACATGCTAAGAGCATGTGTGATTGATTTCGGAAAAGGATGGGATAAGCACTTGCCTCTGGCTGAATTCTCTTACAACAATAGTTATCACGCCAGCATTAAAGCTGCTCCTTTTGAAGCACTCTATGGAAGAAAATGCCGATCGCCAATTTGCTGGGCGGAAGTTGGAGAAGTACAACTTACAGGCCCCGAAATTGTCCAAGAGACAACAGAAAAGATAATGCAAATTCGGCAAAGATTGCAAGCAGCTCGAGATAGACAAAAGAGCTACGCAGATGTTCGAAGAAAACCAATGGAATTCCAAGTCGGAGACCGTGTAATGCTCAAGGTATCACCCTGGAAAGGGATGGTCAGATTTGGAAAACGAGGAAAGCTCAAACCTCGATACGTCGGACCATTCAGAATTCTTCAAAGAATTGGTCCAGTGGCATATAAACTTGATCTTCCCGAAGAACTTAGCCGAGTACATGACACGTTCCATGTCTCAAATCTTAAGAAGTGTCTTTCGGATGAAACTCTAGTCGTACCACTCAAGGACATCCAGCTCAATGACAAACTTAGCTTTGTCGAAGAACCAGTCGAGATCATGGACAGAGAAGTTAAAAGGCTTAAGCAAAGCCGCATTCCTATCGTTAAAGTTCGATGGAATCATAAGAAACGAGGTGCAGAGTTCACCTGGGAGTGCGAGGATATAATGCGTTCCAAGTATCCCCACCTGTTCATCTAGATCACCCATGACAGCCTCTGCGAGATTAACCGCGGGACGCGGTTCTCTTAAGGGGTAGGTACTGTAAGCTCCCGGAAAATTTCAATGTACTTAACGTTTTAATCAAGAATTAAACACGATCTATTTCGTCATGAAATTTTCTAAACATCAAATTTGCATATCATTTGGCATATGCATGATCAACGCAGTTTGAGCGTTCATAAATATACCGTTGTGATCTAAATAAATTTCCCCACGATCTTGATAACCTTAAAACACGTAACGAATACGTAAAAATTTGTAAAAATTACGAATTTAAAAATAACAAAAATATATAATATTCGTATTGGGCCTCGAAACTCATTGGACTTTATTCCGCCTCATGACTCAACCCGACACGAAATGGGCCTTGTAACCGGGCCAAGCCCACGCCATATTTATTTTTTTTGGGCCACGTTAATCACCCTAGCCCAACACCATATCCATTTCTTTTTTTTTTGGGCCCTTGCCGGTTGTATCCTTAGCCCAACACACTCATTTTCTTTGTGTTCCAAATGAGTAGCAAGTGTAGACAAATGAATATTTCTTGTTTCCCTTTTCTGTGAAATCCCAACGTGACCAATATATAAGAAACATTCAACACAAAACCATGCTAGTAATATTATAATGCCATTCTCTTGGGTTATGATTCCATCAAGATGTGTACAAGTATCCTTCCCTTTTTCTCTTCCTTGGCTGTGAACGAGACAACAAGAGCAAAACACCATTTCTTGGCCACTTTAGTTTGCGTGTGATGTGAGGTTAGGAGACAAGTCCACACACTTAGCCACCCTAGGACATAAAATAATACCACACTAATCACCTTGACCATCTTTTGACTTCATTATACAAAGGTTAATAAGTTTTGCTAGACACATTTGATTTGACATTACCAAACTCACCCAAGATTTAGGCTGCCATGTTTGCACGCCCAAAAGACCAAACAAACACATGTCTAATACAACCTTTGACCTAGATAATCTAAGGATAAACAATGGTAAAAGCCATGCTTGTTCTTGGCTATATAAGCCACCACCCTTAAGCACTATCATCACACCTCAAACAAAAACACTTCACTTCATTTTATCTCTTTGGTTTCTGTCGAACAAGAAGGAAAGGAGGAGCACTTGGGTTACTAGCAAACTAGGAATATTGGCTTGGGTTATTTGAGGCGAAAACTTGGGTAAAGTTCGGTTGATATTTTCTCGGCATCTCACTTCTAGTTCGAGTACTCACACCCTTCTCATCCTAGTAAGTACTTCAACCCATTTCGACTCGTAATATTAGTTGTAGAACATAAACAATACTTAACTCATTTCATTTAGTGTCTCGTTAAAATGTAATATATCGAAACTTTGTATGTTCATTGATTATGAGTCAAGTTTGTCTAAGTTAAACTTGTTGTAGTTCACTTGGAACCATGACACATTAGAACTAAATGCTTAACTAGTAGAGAAGAAGAAGTAGAAATGGAAACAACTAAAAGAAACCATGCAAGCCACGATCAGTAGCATGCATACTAGAATTTGTAAAACAGACGCTTTATGATATATATATAGCATGTAATGTAAGATTAAAACATAAAAAGAGCCTAGCTCAGTTGGTTAGGAGCGTTGGGTGTTAAATGGGAGGTCCCTAGTTCGAATCCACCCCATGGCACTTTCCTTCTTTTTATTTTACAACTTTCACAGTTTGGCAACAAATACCCCTACACTTTCAATAACTTATAACTACACAAAATAAATATTTAAAAGTGTAACAAAAATAAGTTTTCAAAACATTTTGCGAAAACAGATTTTTAAAGGGACTAAAAGTGTCAAATCTGAAAACTTTAAGCCTATAATATTTATGGGTACAAAGTGTTATTTTCTAAAAGTATAGGGACTAAACTCGTACTTTTTGTAACTCAAGGGTAAAAAGTGTAAATTCGGGAAAAGTTTAGAAAAACTTATAAACCCATTATAACTTCGTAAAAACAAGTATTTTGATCTTATGAGTATTTTATTTCGGATAACGGTAAATGTATTACTTATATATATATATATATATATATATATATTATAAGATTATAATTATATATATATCAAATCCGATAAAACACACGGGGAATTTATTTCAACACGTTAAAATACTCAACTAATCTATTAAGATCACAACGGGGGAACATTTCACTTATGCGTAAGTGAGGATCACTAGTTAAGACAATGTAGCATGAAAATTAACTTAAAACGTTAATCACGATCGCACACTATTGGATTGGACAATCCAATGATCTATTGAATAAGAATATTCAATGCTCTATTATTTTGGTCGCGAACCAAAATGCTCATTACTGAGACTCGCCATCTCATCATTTTAGGTTTCGAGTTGGAACCTCCGCTACATTGTGCTTGATCTATTTGTGCGTGTGCATTATTATCAAGGTGAGTTCATAGCCTCGCTTTTACTTTATTTTTATAAACCCCGCGAGGGAGATACATGCTCTAAACTAGAACACAAGGGTTTTTCATAAATGCTTGATCTTCTTGATTATTGGTATTGCCTAAGTTGTTAGCCACAAGTCCCCTGATCATGAACCATTAGTCACCGCGAGTGAACGTAGATATCGTGAATAGTACTATGGGGAATAACGAACCCCGTTTCGGTTATAGAGAAATAACCGGGGCGCACCATATCGAATATCTTTAGGTAATTGGCTATTACCTCCTTTGGGGCATATTTACGTACACTGGTAATTCGGTGTATGCAGTTGAGTTTTGGTTTCATGAGCTTAGCGCATAATAATCTGTGATATTTTCTTATGATATTGTTAGTTTGCAATGATCATGATCTTATACTTGTGTTCAACTTATTTTAAACCTATGGACTTCACTCAACATTTTTGTTGACCTTTTTAAGCATGTTATCTCAGGTAATCAGTGAAGATTATGACCAAGGTGCGGAACGGGGCATGGCAAGGCTTATCTGGTGGTGTAAAACATAAAAGTTATCATTTCTTTCAAACTCATGATCTTTCTTTTGGGGAAAAACACTTGATCTATTTACTATATTTTGTAACAAACTATGAGTTTTCGATGAATGATAACTATTTTAATAAAACGTCTCTTTCGAGTCGTTTTCTATAATTGTTGACTATGACCTCCATTCAAGTAACACCCGAATTAGTCTTCCGCTGTCATTAAGATTTTCGGGGGTGTTACAACTATTCTGAACAAAATCAATTTCTTTCTTCAACCAATGTGGGATGGAATGTTAGGATAGAAGGTTAGACAAGGTCTTGGTCTAATATACAAAATTTTTATGTACATGAAAAATAAGAGATAATGCAAGAGTTATTATGAGTTGGTTAAAAAGGATATGTCACATGGAAGTTGGAACTCCAAACTGAAGTTTAAAAGCACCTAGTTAACAAAATACTACTCCGTGTTGGTAAATGTGCAACTGATTGTGATTAACAAAAGTGGAAAAGTGTGAAAAGTGACATGTTTAAACCTTGCTTGGTACAGATTAACTAACATGAAATGACAACGTCAACCTCCTAAAAAAGATAGTTTTACCTAATTTAAGTCTTTGTGGCGACTTTTTTAAAAACCATGTAACTTAGTCAAGCAAAAATGTTAAAAATTATTGTTAACCAACATCAAAAGGTGAAAAAAAACATCTTATCGAGCCACCCTCAGGTGGTACATATATTGTTACTTATTTTCTCTTTGTTTACATTATTTATTTATTTATTTATTTTTGATAGATAGATGAAAAACTATTTAAACCACTAACTCAACCAAGAACATAATTTGAGCAAATTGACTGACCCAAAATGTGGAACTAGTATAGTCATAGATTTGTCTAACATGTTAACATCTAGAAATCTATAATCACTTAAATGGAACCATACATGTTCTTAAGACATATAGTGGCTTAACATCTTGTAATGAATATTATTATAAGACAAGATTCCTCGAATTTTCAATTGCTTATGTACTTCAAATTTGTTAACTACCCTTCTTTAAGGTATCAAAGTGTAGCTTCTGTTACAGTTAGCTCAGTAGATATTTGGTTAATACTTTGAAATCCTTCATCAGTGTGTGTAGCCAGTTGGTTCCAATTAAGAAATGAGACTTCTACAATAATTGGTCTTTCTTAAATTCTCATTATAATTGTTCTTTAAACTTGCAGATAATGGTTGTCGAATGTCACTATCGTTGTTGTAGTCTTGTAAAATCACATTATAAAAAATATATAGACATCTATTACAAAGATTATCCTTGTATTGAACTTTCACCTTTGATAAATATATGTTCATTTCTTGTATGTTTATGATAAGTGTATGGATTATCTAATGAGATCTATGTTCGTTGTTGACTGTTGAGTTAAATCATGCGTGTATCGTTTTTGTTGTGTTTTAATTAAAAAAAATAAGATACATTTTTACATTCCTATTTTTTCTTTCTTAGCTTTCATAGTTCGTTTTCCTTTCAAACTGTGTGAAATTAAAGATTAACATGGTCTCCACCAAAGCATGTTTTAGAGTAACAAATTAAAAGAAATAGGTTAAGATGGTTGTGCCATAACATGTATTCGAGTGAAGAAACAAATAAAAAATGAACAAAATAGGTTAGGATGGTTCCGGCATAACATGTTTTTGGGTCATGAAAGTTGGAGTATTTCTATTTTATGATACATGATTACACGATGAATAAAAATCTAAGCTGTTAGTTTATTATCAATCACTTCAGACCTACAAAAACACGTCAATGGCGTCTTTGCAACTAACACCTCTGTCAACTTGCACAGGCTATCTCTCCTTACCCAATAACTCACTTCAAAAAAAGTTTACTTCTTAAGTTATGAGAAACTAAAGATTAAAATGCTTTCCACCAAAACATGTTTTATAAATTAAAATGAATAAATAAATAAATAAATAATATAAAAAAAGTTTGAAGTTCATACAAGATTTCATGTTGATGACAATCCTGGGTCGTTTTGAAACAATTCAAGAAGTAACCAACAAGAAAACTTTATATTATTCCAAGCACATCTAAACAACATAGACCATGGTACATAACTAACCAACAAGTTCTTTCTTCAATCAATGCGGGACAACTTGTGTTGGAATATGTATATATTTACAAACATGTGAATGTCCGGATTCGAACTCGTGACCACGGGATTGCACACATTAGCGAATGAGAATTAAAGTTAATAATTAATGTTTATGTTTACGATTAATTATTGCACATTAAGTCCGGTTAACGATCGTTAAGTATTTAATGGAAAAATGACTAACGACCGTTATATGAAAAGAGAAGGACTAGTAATGGAATATCTTGAAAGAAAAGTTATGGGTTTTCTTGTGGGCTTGTATCATGGCCGGCCACAAGGGGGTTATCCCAACCCAATCCTTAACTTGTTCTCAAAGGTATCCATCTACTATATAAAGAGGGCTAGGTTCTAGGGTTTCATTCATATCTTTGTACATTGAATTAACCCTAGTTCTCTCCTCTCCTCTTTTCCTTGCAATACTTGGCCGAACACCCCATTGTTAGGGAGTTTGGTTTCGTTTTGTAGTATAACGAGGACTTGTGTTAGATCTAGCAATCGCTTGATTCGTTTGGTTAATTCGTGTGTACAAGAACGTGGTTGTAAGACATTATTCTTACACCAATAAGTACTTCTTTGGTTTGCTTTGCTCGAGGGTTGTTTTGCTTTGCTCGAGGGATTTGATATTCACAAGAGGTACGTTACGCATACTTTCAGTTAATTAATTTATTTGTTATGGTCTTAAGTCTTCCGCTGTGTACTCTTGATGTCTTTATGTTTTATTATATTTTATATATCATAAACTTAACAGTGGCATCACGAGCCTTGTATAACAAGTAATTAATTACTGAAACACATAATTAAAATAAACATGAATGTGTTATTATTTGTATGCTTAGATCTAGGGTTTGCAAAACCTAAACCCTAATTTTGAGGGGGGGGGGGGGGGGGCGTTTTTTGGTGCCCTAATTAGGGTTTTGTAAACTTTTGTTTTAATTGGATTAGAAACCCTAAGATGCATGCAACTTTATGTGTATATGCGTAACTCTGTTTAATTGCATTAATTGTTAAGTGTAATTTATATCCATGATTATTACCTGCATGTTTTATCATGGATCTGTTTTTTGTATGTCTTTCATGTTTTAAGTGATATACATTAAATATTGATAGATCTTAAATTGGGAAAGACCTCAATTATAATTATTTTAATCAGTTATGTGCTATGTGGTATATATTTAGTTTTGACTTACGCAATCGATGAATCGATGCATGTGGTTCACCTTGTACATAGATGAAAACGGGTGGAAGTCTTAATTAAATATATGCATATTGACAGATCTAGAATTGGTTATTAATAAGATTTATCAAAACCGTTTGCATGTGGCTATTTGATATACATGACTTGTATTTGTTATGTATTCATTGTTTATTTGTTTATTTTTTCAAATACTTGCTTGTTTGTTATGTGTAACAAGGGTATTTTTACAAGAAAAATAAACTGACCTAAACAATGGTGAAACATGTATTTTTAAGAATAGTAATCATAATCGTTTAATTGATTGATGACTTTGGTACAAATGACTGAACGGCTCACCCATGAGAATGAACTAATAAAAGGGGTTTAAAGAAGTGCGCATAGTCACACTGAATGGATGTCTAAGGTTGTGCTTTAGCGCGTACCTGGTCCTCTGCCCCCTGTAAGTTCGAGTGGAGCTACTTAGTAAGTCATTAAATGTGCAAGCTCATCTTAAGGGCGAATTAGTATTGATTCCATGCGCCACTTAGGTGGTAATTATCCGAAACACTAAGTGTTTACACTTATGCAAAAGTACGGTATAATGGATGATAATTAACACTAAATTCCTTGATTGGTGAAACCAATACCTCAATTAAAGTTTGATGATGAAAAACTTAAACATTAAAACAAGATATAAATGTTTTAATAAAACCTATGTTACGAAGATGAATGCATGACATCTTTGTACATATTTGATTTTACATCAAAACTATTACCCTTTAATTTAAGTTATATGCCATCCAACGAAACGGAAACACCTAAGATTATTTTTTATTTGCGTGAGACCGTGACTTAGATCGTAATCAAAGGGTAAAATGTCCACGTGTCGTGAGAACGGGCATGGACGATTTTGCAGTTTCTTAAGTTGGACAACTTAATTGAGTTTTGTAGTGAGAACTGGCAACTCAAGGCATAAGATGGGATAAAACATGTTTACATGGCAATTGAAATTGGCTATATGTAAATCCCATAAATCTAGGAATTGCAATTGAAATTGGCAATTGAGCACAAGCTCTACCACTTTGTATAAGGTTCATTACTAGCAGATCAACTGATGTGATGAGATTATGACAATTTGGATCCTAGTTTTTCAGTGAAAATTAAATGGTTATATGCTTATGAACCATGGGTAATTAATTTTCTTGAAAAAGGTTAATTATCGAAAATACTAAAATTGAATTTTGTAATTCTTTTGAATGTATAATTGCAACATTTAACCGTAAACAAAGTTTAGTCTTTGATCAGTAAATTGCTCCATTCTGCTTTCAAACAAATGTTTGATCGAGAATAATTTACTGAAAAGACAAACGAAGTCTCTTTTCCATGGGAGAAGCATTAGACTCAATCCTATTCCTTTTCATGAATGAGAAAGGTATAATAGGAACGTTTTGAATTGTCTAAATTCTAATGTAACTCATAGCAATGAATTGCACATCTTATTTTCCATAAAGATTTCATTACCCTCATTTGGTGAATGAATACTTTTGTAACAAACATGAATGTTGGTTAACGGGAAAATATGTATGTGAGTTACTAAATTAGAAGCTAGACTAATTACCGCGAAAATTGGTAAAAGGAAAACTAGCTTAATTTATCTAGTTGGTTTACTTTAACCTTTAAAGGTGCTACATACCAGTATGGGGATGGTAGACCTGTTAAGGAAGAAATTGCATACCCAATTTTTCAAGTTAATAACTTTGATGGATAACCCATCATTCATAGAGTAGAATACACCTTTTAGTACCTTAGTAATGATTACGTATGGTTCTTTAAAGGTGTAGGAAAGTAAAAAGCAAGCAAGTTGTTTTCGCTGGTTATGCAACACTTACAATGTTGTCAGATTAAGTGGGAGCATTTGTGTTGCATTACTGAATAAGAAGTTGTTTAATCGATTTCTAATTCAGTGGGAGCTACAAGCTTTGTTTCCTGTGTAGTAACCCATATTATCTTCAAAGATAATTACTTTCCAATTATAGGCACTTATGTTTTTTTAAGGATTGCATGTGCGTTTCCTTACAAATCAATATAGTCCTATATCTACTAGTTATATCTATGACACAAATCATTTTAATCAAATAAACGAACGTGTATCGTGTTGTTTATCTATTACATGATGTTGTTCCGTGCACAAGTGGGAGAAATCTTTATTGTGTGCAAGGTACAACACATATAAATATGATTTAAATGAATTCTCTTGACTGTAAAGTAAGAGAATAACGTTCTAATAGGAAATATACATTTAAATATGTATGATTGCCCTATTAAGAACATGTGTCAAGATGATAACAAAGACTACTTTATTTTCAATATTTATGTCATTCAATATTTAAGAAACACTTGTAGTTACAATTTATGTTACGTGAGAACGTGAACTAGATTATAGCCCAAGGTAAAATATCCACGTGTCGTGAGAACGAGCATGGATGATTTTGCAGTTTCTTACGTTGAATTTTCATGGAATGACATAATTAAATGAAGTAATCTAATACTACTTTGAATTTAAGTATTCGTTGAATGACTTAAATATATGTAGTAAGTATTAACTTGAAATATTAATTGAAACCTGAGGTGGTGTTCATAATTACTTTAATTATAAATGTTTATGATTTTGTAAAGTCACAAACATGAAGTCTTTTAATACAAGACTTAGAATATAAAGTAAGACGTTAACTTGCTATGTTTTAAGACATATGCATGAAGTCAATGAGTTGATCAATGACTTATAACGTATAGTGGGATTATAACTGGTATGTCTTTTGACTTGGTCAAGAATATTTGTGTTATAATACATGCAATTGACTTGGTAATTCTATTGTACCATTAAGTTTTACTTTGTTGGTAAATAGATGAGCCAAAGAGTAGATGGTTATCTTAAATATTGTTAGATTATCTTACAATATTAATTCTGATGAAATACCATAGTTTTATGGTATGTTCAGTTAGAAGAATCAAAATCTATTGGCATGTTTGATTCAAGATAACTATAGTTTCTTCCAAAAGTTATCAAGGTTAGTAGATTGAGTATGGATTGAATATACTCAATAAGACTCCAACCTAGAAGATTAATAAGACACCATTTGTTTATGGAATGTGATGAATCACATTAAGTCTTATAAATGAAGTTCTGAATTTGTTAAACTACTTGTATAGTGAGTTGTAACAAACTGATGTCAGGAACTATCAATGTGTTTTGTAATATCCTAAAAGAGAACAATGTATTGTTGCTCTACTTGCTAAACTATTTAAAGGTAATCTTTAAATTGTTAAAGGCAAGTGGGAGTTTTGTTTAGATCTTGAAAGATTGAATTACAAAATACATAATCTTCTCAAATGCACTAGCAAATATCATGATAAGGCTAAACATGAAAATGATAGACCTTAATATGATGGAGTTGTCATTCATAGATCCGTAAGGATATCTCAGATATTTAATATGCTGAGGAATATGAGTTACAGGATCATGGTAAGCCTGTTAATCATAATGATGAATTTATCAAATGTTGAATTGTGGTAAATCAATCATACTATGAATGTTAAGATGCTGTCCATAAAAATAATCAACTTTAGATACTTGGTTTATCTTAATAATGAATATGAGTTTCTTCAAAGGATGGAAACCCTAGTGGTTTAAATCTTTATGTAGAAGTCGTATGGACAATATTGTACACATATTTAATGCATGTCTAGTGATAATAATATTAATCATAATTAAGTAATTAACTATGATTGGATATTCTTTCTTAGATACATTAAATAGAAGTATAAAGATTATAATTGTCATACTTAGTTTCATTGATATGAAATTTTGACGATGAATATAAAAACTCTTTGTTTTGGAATTACTTTTGCGAGGACGATGAGTAAACAAAGGAGTTTTATGAATTCAAATAATCTTTGAATACGTACAAACTGCAAGAATCCATGTATGGATATATGCAAGCATCTAGGAGATGATTCTTATGTTTAAAATTAAATCCATGTTTGATTTAATAATTAAAATAAGATAGCTCGTAAGTATTCCTGAAAGCTAGTGGGAGTATTATTTTTTTAAAATCTTATATGTTGTATGGGCAACTACATTCCACCTAAATTAAGTTTTAGTTGAGAATGAAACTTCGTTTGTAAGATTTGGAAAATAAAATATATAACCTTGGAATATATATATGTTTATTATTATAAACATATGCGGTAAATAAATGAGTCTAATAGAACATGATGAGTACATATCTTTGACAAGATAGTATATGAATGAGATCTTAAAGTCTAACTTGAAGATTCATCATGAACATCATGTTGTGTATAAGGTTGTTGTATCATGCTTGATTACAAGATGATTTAACAACATTGTAATATTTATGTTTGGATTTAGAATTGCATTCCACAGCCTGGAGTTGCTCCCAGATTCTATACAACAAATTGTTGTAATTGTCATAGTCAACAAACTTGAGGTTTGTATGACACCAAACAAATAAATATTCAAAGTTTACGGATGTTTAAAGAGCATATTGTTGTACACAATGATGCTGGTATAATTGAGATGACACTCAATTCTAGTCATGGTATCGTTGGTGATGACCATATTGACTAGTTATGCTCAATTAAGAGCATAGTTGCATTATACATTAAAGAATGAAGAATACTTTAAACTTTAAAAGTTTTGAAAGATGATTGTCATATAAAGGTGGTTCAGGTTATCACGCACCTTATGGAATGATATGACAATATCAAGATATGTGTAAACATATACAAGAAATTCACCTATTGAATTTTTGAAATAAGTATTCTCAAAATTCCTATAGATCAAAGTTAATTGAAATTATGCCTTGTCAACAAGTATGATTCTCATGACTTGTGGCAAAATTCATTAACTAGTATTATCATGCATTGATCTATTTAGTATTTGGATAAAGGATGTTAAACAATTATTATTTATAATGAATTAAAGTATGGTATACGTTTAATTTCATTTATAATATTGTGTCCTATGTTTGCATGTTTAAATCCATGAATAACTTAAGTTATTCTAAACAGTCCGTTGTCAATCAATAACATGGGAATGATATTGAATTAAGACAAATCTGAGTATTAGTTAGAATATACTTGAAAGTATATTGATGCGTAGCATGACTAATTTCAGATGATATTCAATGAATTGATTATAGGACTTATCCCACCAACATGATGATACTTTATGGATCTTTGTCATTAAGTATATCATGTATATTTATCCTCTGACTTGAGATACAAGAGATATGTCATGGATGTAGTGCATTTTTGTGAAGCAATCTAACGCTACACGTAACTGGTAGTTATAAGGGTTGTTTTCAGAATTGTTGCGAAATTTATGAATCCTGCTTGTAGTCAAAATGGGATTTGTTTCCTTCAAATTTATTTTGAAGTATAATACTACTGGGCCCCTCGTAGGGTTGTTAAGATGTTTGCATGGCCATGCCCAAGGTCTTCTGGAATATGTTCAGAAGAATTGGTAATCTTTATCAATCACATAAAACGAGAAACAGAATAGTTAATTAAGAAATGAGTGAGATCCATATTCTTATTAACATGGTATTAGAAACAAAAGGATGAATATGATGATGAATCATCAAACTTGGTTTTTCTCCAGAAAACCATACACGAGTTGTACTGGGGGCATTGGCGTGTTGCTAGACGCTAACCAATGTCATTTCACGTTTTGTAAACATATCCAAGTGGGAGCTGTTGGAATATGTATATATTTACAAACATGTGAATGTCCGGATTCGAACTCGTGACCACGGGATTGCACACATTAGCGAATGAGAATTAAAGTTAATAATTAATGTTTATGTTTACGATTAATTATTGCACATTAAGTCCGGTTAACGATCGTTAAGTATTTAATGGAAAAATGACTAACGACCGTTATATGAAAAGAGAAGGACTAGTAATGGAATATCTTGAAAGAAAAGTTATGGGTTTTCTTGTGGGCTTGTATCATGGCCGGCCACAAGGGGGTTATCCCAACCCAATCCTTAACTTGTTCTCAAAGGTATCCATCTACTATATAAAGAGGGCTAGGTTATAGGGTTTCATTCATATCTTTGTACATTGAATTAACCCTAGTTCTCTCCTCTCCTCTTTTCCTTGCAATACTTGGCCGAACACCCCATTGTTAGGGAGTTTGGTTTCGTTTTGTAGTATAACGAGGACTTGTGTTAGATCTAGCAATCGCTTGATTCGTTTGGTTAATTCGTGTGTACAAGAACGTGGTTTTAAGACATTATTCTTACACCAATAAGTACTTCTTTGGTTTGCTTTGCTCGAGGGTTGTTTTGCTTTGCTCGAGGGATTTGATATTCATAAGAGGTACGTTACGCATACTTTCAGTTAATTAATTTATTTGTTATGGTCTTAAGTCTTCCGCTGTGTACTCTTGATGTCTTTATGTTTTATTATATTTTATATATCATAAACTTAACAACTTGTTAAGATAAAAAACGTTAGAAAATCTTCATATCATATAAAAGATTATGTACATGGAAAGAGAGAGATATATAATGCAAGAGTTATCAACATTTGGTGAAAGAACTACATGTTACATAGAACTCTAAATTCATGTTTAGAAGCGAACTAATTATGTGTTTTCGGAGCACGAATTTATGAAGGGATCATCTTGGATAACATGAAAGTATATGTTGTTAGTGCTCTAGAAAAAAAAAGACCGCAAATGTTTAAGCATTGAACTAAAACAAAATGTGATTTTTTTCCAGGGACAATGGGGTAGCTTTTATTAATTTAAAGTCATATGCGAAGAAATCTAAAATATTACTGAATGAATTACGTTTTTTGATCATGAAGGTTAAATTATTTTTGCATTTTATGATACCTCTTAGGGCCATTAGTTGTTAGGCAAACTTATTATGCCGTTCACTACACATTTATGAATGCTCAATGTGTATATTATGAATTTACAAAATTATGTTTGCAAGTAGCTAAGCAAACTTTTCTACAAACATGCTTATAAGATGAGCACTTATGTCAAAATCAAAAAAGAAGTAGCCAAGAATCCTTTATCATCTACGAATTTGATAACGTAAGTCATGTGTTTTTATTACTCTTATATGAACTGTGATTCAAGTAGTGATCGATATACATGGCTCGGTGAATTATGTATTGAGATGTCCAGGGAAAGTATTTATAATGTATGTAAAAAAAAAATAACAGTAATAAAAAATAAAATAAAATAAAATTAAAAAAAAAAAAAAAAAAAAAAAAAAAAAAAAAAAAAAAAAAAAAAAAGCATCATTTCAACCCACATTATTGGGCCTATGTTCAGTAATTATCTTCATCTTCTTTTTGAAGGTTTCAAGCCCAATAGTTTGGACCCTTATGAGACAAGTTTTATCTAAGGGGATGAGATCCTCTTAAGTTACTTGACTCAAGTTGGGGCAATATAAGCCATTGGATTTGATCAAATGTTTTACCACTCTAACATCGTTAACTAGTTTTTTTCAAGTCATCAAAGTGTAGCCCCTTTTAAGATTAGCTCGAAAGATATCCGAAATCTGTTAGAAGTTATTGTCCAAGACTTTTTAATGGTGTGTGGCTTAGTTGGTTTTAGACGAGAAATAACTCATAAAATTCATAGTCTTATAGGAATTCACATAATAAATGTTATTTGAATTCGCCCGTGGTTCTAGAAAATATTTGTGAGTATAGTCATATAGAGCATTGATAGTATGGACCTATGTAAAAATGAAGATTGAAATTGGTTTCCACCCAAACATGTTATACAATAAATAAAACTAGACTTAAAATTGGATTGAAAAAATTCTAGAGATCATAATTTTTTTCCAAGAATATCACTTTTTTGCAAGTTAAACAATTTGAGGTTTTTTAATTTGCAAAGAAAGTTATCTTCTTGAAAACTTAATATTATTATAGAAACATATAACCTAAATAGAATACGATATATTAATAACCCACAATTTCTTTCTTCATCCAATGTGGGATAGAAGGTGTGCGGGTTCGAATCCAGTTTGTGACAACCACAAAGCCTTTGATCATAGAATATCTCGGGACCCCCGCTGGTAAGGGGCTCTGGCAGCTGCACTTTTTTTTATGATGCATCGAATGCTTCCTCTGCTTTCAGTAAAAATCAAAAAGATTCTCGAGGCACTCTTTCTCTTATAGCGCTCTTTCCTTCCCTTCGAGCTAGCCGGAAGAAATCCATTTCTTTTATCTGTAAGAGAAAAGGCGCTTATTCCATGAAATAGGAGCGCAGCGGAGTCATGAACAAACATGCATCAAAAAGAAAGTCTGAATTTTCCACGGAAGCCGGCTCGAAATATTTGATCTTAGGTGCATTTTCCTCAGGAATCTTATTGTTTGGGTACGACCGGACAACTACCGATATCTATTAATATCTTTTCTTAGAATGTTGTTGTTAAATATATATCTATCTATATCGTAAACTAATTGATCTTACGGGGGGAACGAAATCCAAGAATATATAGACTGACTTGTAGAGAGAGACCCTCTATGTAGTTGTCTATCTAGGGTGATCGATCTACATCTTTCCCCATAGCCCTGGGGCTGTGTCTCGATCTCCTATGTGCGAAATCTAAGGGACTTGTTCCTATGGAGATTCCCCTTGGTCTAATTCCACGCCTTATGACGAAAGGGGAGTCGGCGTGGCGTAAAGTGAAGATTGGGGGGAGTAGAGAAAAATTCCCTTCTGGGGTATTCGGGGGCTTGGTAGCTAGGAAAGTAAAGGCTGGGCTAGTGACAGGAGTGAGTGAAGGGATTCTCGTAATAAAGTAATATAGGAAATACCAATGTAGTTGTTCTCGGAATAGAGTCTGCTCTTCGCCAGCCTTCGGTCGCGTTTTTGATGACTTTATCGACAGTATGCCTCTCTTTCAGTGAGATCACCATGATACACAATCTTGTTGATTTGGCGAATAACCTGCCTTAAGCTTCTATCAACGCTATTTATCTAAGCTAAAAATTTTCAGTCAAGCATCTTCAAACCGGGAAAGCATCTTCGTATTGCTTGCCAAAAATCCTACTTCTACAATTGGTAGGTCACCGGGTTATTCAAATAAGTCGTGTTTTCCGTGGTTTTCCCATGTTACAACTTCCGTACCAATTCGGTCGATCCGGTTATGCTCTCCTCTGGGGAGGGGGTTTTTATAGAGAGAGGTAAGTCGAGGGTAGCCTCCCGCTTGACCGATTTCTCGGAGTCGGAGGAAGATCTCTCATCCGATCATCCTGAACACGAAGGAGCTGCTCTCGATGTGAGATCAGCAGCAATAAGTGAACGGGGAGCAACGGCTGATCGAAAAGCGAAGATAGGCGCATAGTTCAGTGATCTACAAGAGTGGTAGAGGTCCCGATCAGGTTGTTTTAACAAGCTAGTTAGGCCAGATAGGCTAAACTAGTAGTTCGTAGTTCCCCAGGCCAGCGGTCTCGCTATTCCTGATGATCAGGTTAGGCAAGCTAATCACGCCTGCTGCGTCAAACCTTCATTGACCTATCTTGATTAAGACCGAAACCTATCTAATCGAAAGTGGGGTCTAGTTTAAGCTGTCAAACAAATGGCCTGGAAAGAATAACCACTAGTAGGGAGATAGATGGAGTCTCGCTCAGTAAAAAGAGTTGTAGATTCGTAGAACAGGAGAAGAGCCTTACACTTCTTCGTGAATCTTCGCTATTTGAATATGGAACATCATAACAACGAATAGGAATGAAACGGCTATAGCTCCTATATAAACTACTGGGAAGATCATAGCGAAAAAGTCGAGACCTAACAAAAGAAGTAAACCTAAAGTGTTGCGAAAGACTGGGATGGGAAACAAAACGGAATGTACCGGATTTTTAGCACGTACAACCATCAAACCAGAGACCAAAGCAAGGCTCGACAAAACAGAAAGTATCATAGTACGTCGTCCTTCCCTGAAATGGAACTTTCATGCTGGAGCAAGAACTAGCATGAAAGTCGATCTATTACAACCAGCGCGGTTGTTCGTATTTCATTTTCTTCTTCCAAGCCCTTCTTTCTTAGAAAGGCACTCACTGAGTTACTTACGGAATCTCAAATCTTGAGGCTGATTACGGCCCCTTTGATGAAAGGTAAGCGTTACCCGCACCACATTTTATAACCTTCGAACCGAAAGCCCCAACTAGAGATGGAATTCCAGAACCTAAACCACTCCGTTGAGAGCTCCGTGACTCGTTCAAGGGAAGGTCCACCAATGATTGCCATTCTCCCCCTATCTGTCTCTTGATCCCTCATTCCACTAATCCGTTGTTACTTTACTGATTCATTCAAGGCATAGACTCCCTCTTTGTCTTATTAGCGCAGGTGTTCGTCAACGATGAAAGCCGCTTAAGACTCGAAGAAAGAGGGCTAGGCCCCGGGAGGGCTTTCAGGGACTGGGTAGGGTGGATTATAGAGCTAGGGGCTAAGGTTTGTCCATTGGGATTGGGCATGGACGAACCTCGACTGGGCCAGCATTGATGAAAAATGACAAAAGAAAAACTTCTCCCATCGCATCATTAACCGGTGTAGGATTAAAGATCAGGTCCAGGATTCGAGTCAAATCGACCTTCCCTCTCATCTCAGGGTGAGGCAAGGAATTCAAGCAAATGTTCGTTCTTCAATATCTCAAGAAGTTGGATTAGCTGCTCCTCCGACCCGGAGTGGATTCTAGTGGAAGGGCAGATCAAAGCCTTGCAGTAGGAAGGTGTTCGTTGCTGGGACGGGTTCAAACTGGACTGAAGGGAGGAGGAATTCAATAGTCCTCTCTTCCTGGGGATTCATCACTGGCTAGGGCTTTCGAATCAAAGCATGGGCATCTGCAACTAAGAGGGAGCAGTAGATCGTCGATGGAAGAGCCATGTCAGTCAATTTCTATTGGGATTTCTATGGATTATGGATTCGACTAGAGGGACTCCTAGCAGCAAACTAGTATAAAGGGGCCCCAGACGCAGGAGCCGCCAGCCGGATCGACCAACAAATGATAGGCCAGAGGGATGGGCTCATTCGACTAATCAGTGATCCCTGGGCCTACCTAACACAGATGTCCCTGAAATGGGGGATTGGTTGATCGGAAAGCTCGGGCAGGAGTAGGACATTCCATACAATTCCGATTCGCTAGCCTCTCAAATCCCATTTTTTCATCGGGGTGAATTCTAAGGTTCCTTATTCCGGTTGTAAAGCGGAAGAAGAGGGAGAAGGGGCACAGCCCCACCAGCAGCCCACGTTTCCGACCCGAAAGGAATTGCAAATGAAAGAAGAATCTGTGTGCACTATCCATGGAGTGGAGTGACTATTCTGAATCTCCTCTTCTCTATCTCCCCCTTTTTTGCCTTCGGCTATTACCGGCTGGCAACGCTTGGCCCAACATTGGATTTGTTTGAAAACTTTACTAATAAGGAAAAGAAAGGGCTTAGGCTTCGAAAGGCGCTAGAGATACCTGCGAAGATATATAAAAGAAGTCCAGAAAGGAGGGAACTCGAAGATAAAAGATCTCTCAAGACCGATTCTCTCTATCTCTTTAGCCCCACTGCCAAATGAATGTGTTCTTCCTATGGCCATTTCCAGGCCTTTTTAGGCCAGTCAACATGCATATAGGTTAACTCTTTGATCTGCAGAATAAGGCCTACGAGCTCTCTCTTTTCTTTTATGGCAGAGATCTCTCCACACCAAGGAACCAAATCACAATGGATCGAACAACTGGAAATGATAACAGAATGCATAGGTCATTAGAAGGAGTTCCAATAAGCGGATAAATATAGCATATCACCTTACTTCTTTCGTCTATGAGGAAGAAATAAAATGGAAGAACCCGCGGATATGTGCAAAACTACAATTCTTGTTAGCCGGAAAATGGCTCGTGGTAAAGACAAGATATACTTTGACCAGACGTGCTCGGAATCTTTTTGTCGATTCGGGGGAAGTTCTCGTTCCTTCACCTCTACAATTCGGTAAAGCGGCTTCGCCTCCTCGCTTTTGTTCAATTATAAATAAATAACCACTTTAATGGAGATTTATAGCATCATTCGAGTAAATACAGATTAAGATCGTAAAAACATAAGCTTGTAATATAGCTACACCTAATTCCAGACCTGTTAATGCAAGAACTATAAATAAAGGACCAAGATCCCCTATAAAAAACAAAATATCATTCATACATAGCATAGTCCAAGCGAACCCACTTAAAATCTTTACTAAACTATGACCGGCCATCATATTAGCAAATAAACGTATTCCTAAGCTTAATGCGCGAAAACAATAAGAAATTAGCTCAAGGAGTACTAAAAAGGGTGCTAATGGCAGTGGGACTCCTGCGGGTAATAAGAAGCTTAAAAAATGAAGCCCATTTCTTTGAAATCCCACTATAGTAATGCCAATAAAAAGAGAAAATGAGAGACCTAAAGTAATGAGAAAATGACTTGTAACTGTGAAGCTATAAGGTATCATACCCTGAAGATTACAAAATAACAAAAAAGTAAAAGTGACCAAGATGCAAGGGAAAAACTTTTGTTTCACATTTCCGGAAAGACCCCCTATTTGTTCGTTTACCAGGTTCAGCACGAAATCATAACCATATTATATAAACGATCACAATAAGATTATATGTTGTTATTGCTATACCTATAAATATGAAAGACATTTTGGTTGTGGAGTTAGACAATATATACACTCTCAACATATTTTTGCTTTTGCATTGCTATATAACATTCACAATTCACCCGAATACATGCAATGCATTAAGCTTAGGGAAATATGTTTTGTGATCAAATTATGCTCTGCAATTAACAACCGCGAAATACACTGTGGTAAAATCATAGGTAACAATTATTTGTTACTTAACCATGCTCTAACCATCTTTCATGGATACAAAATAGAAAGTGATGTTTTCAATTATGAAAAGTCTCACAAACAGAACCCATGTAGCATGAGATTAGATCAGTGGTTAATTTACTTCACTTGCATTTGCTATTAGTAACAACAACAAAAAAAACCACTATTAATATAGCAATTTTCCATATAGAAATCCAAAACCATTCTCATACATGTGCAAAGAAAAGAGATGATTTTCCAATCTTCAAAAATGTATTTTAAAAATGGGTTTGTTTAATTCAATTACATTTGCTATTCATAGTGATTAAAGAAAAACGAAATAAATTGTTTCTCACACACTTTCTCACTTTTCAAGTCTTTCTTAATTAACTTCTAATATATTTTTCCCTCTTAAGCTATTTGAACTAAAAGATTATAAAGGTCTTCATAAGAACATGTTTTATGGTTAAAAAAATAAAAGTAGACACAGTAAAAAGTTAAGAGCTAATATGCATTTTCAGATACATATCTACATTCCAAATTTATTTTTTTTCCGTTAGGAGCTAGACACATATCAGAGAACATAATATTATTCTTGACATGCATAACCCGCATGCACTAGAGTATATTAGTAACGAACAACATATTTCTTCACCCTATGTGGGATAGGATGTTAGTCTATAAAGTTAGAACATATTTCCAGGTAAAATGTTATATAAAAGACTTTTACAGAAAGAAAGATATAGTCATTTGGAACACTAGAATAAAGTTTAAAAGCAACTGGGTTATGTTTGAGCACTATTTATGAATGGAACATCTTGGATAACAGGAAATTATAGATATAGCTCTAAATATGAAAGATTGCAAACGTTCAAGCGTTGTCATAAAATATTGTGTGAATTTTTTTTTAAGATAAAGGGGTTAGCGTTTACTTATCATTTTTGTAGATCAATATATCGATGAAATGGGTTTATGTTTCTGGGTCATGGATGTTAATTAAAGCACTTATGAATTACGATACTTGTTTTCTTTGTTTTGGCCATAGGTTAGAATCTTATTATGTTGAAATTAGTATTTACGTTAACTTATTTTTATAAAGTAGCTAGGCAATTCTTTATTTACTTAAGATAATATATACAAGTTTTATTCGTAAGGAGTTAGTTGAAAATATTTGTTAGCATATAACATTGACATAAGATATAATTGGGCCTCAATATAAGGATCATGAATCACTTGAGCCCAAATCTACTCGGCCTTTGTCAAGTAGCTATCTTCTTCTTTTGTTGCTAAAACTTGAGCCCAATAGCTGGAACCTTTAACCATGAAACTCTGACGACAACCACAATATCATTATAAGACAATCTTTTCATTTATTTGCGATTTGATTTCCTAGTTTAAATATGTTCATTGCTTCTTTTCTAGTCATCAAGTGTGGCTCCTTTCAAGATTATAGTTTGCAAGATACATAACATTTGTAGGAGGTTGTGGCTAGGCCTTTTAAAATCCTAGCCAAATTGCATAAATTTGTCATCCAAGACTTTAAAGGGATGATGCATGAGTTGGTGAAAGAAAGATATGTTACTTGAAACTAATTCAACTTTACAAGAAACGTTAAGGTAACAACATGAAATTATATGTTGTTATTTGCTCTAAAAATGAAAATGAAAAGTTGTAAACGTTAATAGTGAAATGTTTACTTTATAAATTGTTTCGATATGTGTATGAATGATTGAATGAGACACATTTTGGTTGTTGATAGCCTTTGAATGGTGTAATTCAGTTTACATAGATTGTTAATATACTTCACTTCCATTTTCTATATGTAACGATTGAAAACATTATTACTTATATATAAAGTAACAAATTTACACGGATGTTTTCCAGTTTCACTTTTTTTTTAAGAAATAAGTTGTTTGATTCAAATTATTGGCTATATTTAATGATCAAAACAAAATTGAGCAATTGAAATCAAAACTTATAATGTTCGCCACCAACATAACTTTTACGGCAGAAAAATAAAAACGAAAAAAAGTCGAGTTGGTATAGGTTTTTAAAATATGCATCTACCATCAAAGAGTACATATATCTCAAAACATTCTAACACCGTGAAACTAACGTACTCTATGGTATATTATTAACCGACAATTTTCTTCTTCGTGGGATAGAATAGGGGTGGCAATTCGAGTCGGGTTCGGGTTGTCGGGTTGTTGGGTCAGAAAATCCCAACCTAAACCTAACCCATTTAAATCATCGGGTCAGCTATGTCAACCCTAACCTGTTTAGATATAACCCGAACCTAACCCATCGAACCCGTATATATACTTGGGTTGGTGGGTTAAATAGGTTATACGGGTCGACCCGCTTATTTTATTCCCAACCCGAACCAGACCTGTTTAATAAACGGGTTAGATAGGTCGACCCAAACCTGACCCAAAATCTATTTAGCACAATCCGAACCTGCTAATTTTCGTGTCGGTTTCAGGTCGGGTTTCGTGCCGGGTCAGAAATTGCCACCCATAGAATATTAGGATAGAAGGTTAAAAAAATCTACATAAATAAATAGTTAACTATTATGTAGAAATTTATACGTCGCAGAAAGATTTACGTTTTTGGGTCATGAAGTCATGAACAACTTGTTTTGGCCGGGTCGTTTAGAAACTTATTATGTCGATCGCTAAGCCTTTTCTAGAGTGCTCAATGTGTAAATTATGATTGTACATATCTAGGTTCGCAAGTAGCTAAGCAAATTTTAGGACAAAAATGCTTATAAGATGAGCACTTGTGTAAAATCTAAACATAAGCAGCTAGGCAATCTTTAGGGATATACAGCTTTTACAATTTAAAGTTTTATGTTGTTATTGCTCAAAAAATTTAAAAATACAAATACAAATTTTATAAGCACATAACAAGACATGAGACTATGAGAGATATTTGGGCCTGAACATAAATAATGTTCATCACTTTAGCCCAAACTATTGGGCCTATACCTAATAGCCATTTTCTTATAATTTTTTTTCGACAAAATCTCCTGCCCAATAGTTGGCCATTTTTAGCTACACTTGACTTTTTAATTGTATAGTAGACATAACATACTAACATTACTTCATACACCGCCAATATCATTCTATAAGATTCTCTCAGAGTTTCATATAAATGACATGTTGATATAAACTCATCCTCAACATGATTCACATGAAAAAAATCAAAACATTTGCTACGTGTTCTTAGGACATAAAGTAGCTTAAATCTGTTCATTTTTCTTTTCTAGTCATCAAGTGTGGCTCCTCTTAAGATTAGCTCGCAAGAGATACAATATTTGTAGGAGGTTGTGGCCAGGATCTTTATAATCATTCGTCATCAGCGTGTAGCTCAGTTGGTTCCGGATAGGAAAGGAAAACTTCTAATATACTTAGTCTTGCGGAGATTCTCGTTATAATTGTACTCTAAACTCACGCGTGGTTTTCTCACAGACTTGGGGATATATAAATACCGTTTAGTATGGATCTATGGGTTCAAGAATCCTTGATTATTCTAACTCGAAGTATCATGATAATTGAAATAGTAGTTGTTGATTGTCACTCTCGTTGTTGTATTTGTGTAAGACCACATTATAACAAAAATATATTCAGAAGGATATCCTCGTTATGATCGAACCTTCAACTATGCTAAAAATTAAAAGAAAAAAGTTAAGAGTTTATATGAGTTTTCGGATATTTCAACGTATGTCAGAGTTTTTCCACCCGAGAACGATGAAGTGACCAAAAACATTATACCATTCTCAACACATTTAGCACACATACACTTATGCTATATAACTAACAAACAACTTCTATCTTGAGCCTATGTGGGATAGAGTGTTAGGATAAAATGTTACAAAATATCTTCATTGAAAAAATGGTAAAAAAGAGATAATTCAAGAGATACTAACATTTCGTGAAAGAAAGATTTGTTACATGGAACATCAAGTGAAGTTTATAAGCCACTTTTATGTGTTTATAACACGAGACATAAAGGCGACAACTTGGATAAAAGAACCTATGATGATTACATTTACTTATTTGAAATCGTTTATATAGAAAGCTATATGCTATTGTATAAGTTATCTTGTTATATTGTGATACTTGTTTAGGTTTGCTTGAAAACATGTTCTGTTAGTGCTGAGTACAGATCACTACGCATTTTTTGGAGTGCTCAAAGCCTAATTTGTGAATGTTTACCTGTAAGTAGGCAACATTGAGATAGTTCTTCACCTTGTAACATTTTTTTGGAGTAAAAGGTCAAAAAACCGGTAAATATAGTACTCCAACAAATGTTTAAGTACAAAGGATATAGGTGAATCCCATATCTCAACCCGTTACATAGGCGGAAAGCTTACATAAGAAGATACTTCCTATTCTGTATACAAGAAAATAAATCACTACTCAAAAGATAACATTAGACACTTATGGAAACAAAATTACTTTCTACCAAGGCCTTGGAGCTTGATGCCATACATGTCATAATAAGCATCCAAATTCCTTGGAAGATCGTAGACGTGATCCGCATAGTCATAATAATCATAGTCATCATAATCATCTTCAAGATCATGACCACCACCAAATAGGTTCATTGACTCATCAAAAGTGTTCACAACCTCATCTTCATCACTATCGGAATCAACAATGTCTCCCACCTTAGAGAATGGGTTAACCTTCTTAGTAAAAGAAGTAGACGGTAAATCATTTTTATTACCTAGATATTCACCTTGTAACATTCCTGTGAATATCACCGGCATTCCTTCGAATGAATTGTTTTGATATACATGAGAAACTAATATTGATTAACTAAGTTACTTAAAGATATTAAGAGCAATTGAGTGGCCATTTCGACCATCGTCCATCACTAGCACCAAATATGTTTATCCTCTCATCACTCTCATCTATTTACTTCCCGTGATCACTGCAGTCACTGAAAAAAACAACGTTAAGCTTGCTCGTGGTTCAAACCACGAGCTAACCACTTACCGTATCACTCTCAAAATATACATGGCTCGCTAGTTCCTTCAATACAACTAGTAAAACTAAAAGAAGTAAAAACATTGAGTAAATGAAACAATTCTAATAATGTGAGTCATGTTAACATGTACGTGTGCAAGTGCATTATAAACGTGTGTTTAAGATTTCAGTATATATAAGCAGCTAGGCAATTCTTTTTAAACGTGACAATTTCTCGTTTTTGTTTTCATTAAAGGCTCCAACTTAGTAATTGGATTACATTAGACTCTTCCCTTGCTGTATAGTAACATACTACGGCCGGGTGTAGCGAGTCGGTCGCCACCACCGACGCATCGGCCACCGTTACACAACCTGACATGAGACGCGTCGCAGGAGGGAAAAAGACACGAATCGGTCGCATATGCGACAGAGCTGAAATGAAAAGGGACGGATATTTGTGTGTGGGGGTATTTATTAATTGATTTTTTAGGCATATTTTTTTGTGGTATCCCGTTCTCCTTGTTATATCAAGTTGGTAATTTTTGAAGAAAAAAAAAACTGATGTGATAACGGTGTTGATGGTCTCTTAGCGGTCACCACCAATATATATGACATGTTGATTTTCATAACCCGAGTTACAAAACCGTAACCCACTTTTACATATAGGGTCAAAAACTAAGTAGACAGGTCACAAGGGGGTTTAAGCCTCGGTCTGAGTTCTTCCGTTTATAAGGGTCATAGTTCATTACATCCATCCAATCATGGTTTCCCAAATAACTTTCGAGTCTGTTATTTTCAAACTTTGACTTTTAAGCTTTCATAGTTCGTTTTGACATTTTTATTGTTTCTTTGTTAGCTTTCATAGTTCGTTTTCCTTTCAATCCAGTTTGAATTTAAGATTAAGATTGTCTCCACCAAAGCATGTTTTACGGTACCAAAATGAAAGTAAAAAGTTAAGAGTTTATACGAGTTTCATAATAGTATTTTGAAAATATTTGGCCCACATACACTATGGTATATTATTACTAAGGGAGTTGATACTCACACCAAAATAAATGATTCACACACCATCATATCACATGATTATTGCACAAGTTACAACATGATATATGCATGATTTTAGTGTGGGAATCATTTATTTTGGTGTGAGTATCAACCCCCTATTACTAACCATCAACTTCCATCTTCAAGCTATGTGATGTCAGGATAAAATATTAGGAAAGACCTACAAAAATAGTAACATATAGTTATTAACAGTTGGTGAAAGAAAGATATGTTACTTGAAACTCCAAGTTGAAGTTAGAACCAACTAGTTTATGTGTTTGGAGCACAAATCATGAAAGTGACAGTTAACATGAAGTTGTATGTTGTTATTGCTTTAAAAATGAAAGATTGACATTATCTATACTACATATAATAGAAAAACGGTCAAACCTTGAAAAGTGAAATGTTGAAAGTAAAAGGTGAGAGAAATATATTGTGTAATTAATATTCTTATTAAAACACCCCATTACTTAAAAGTACAGTAATTTATTCACATTGTACAACCAATTAAAAGCATATCTACCAAATTAAAAACAACCAATTAAAACACCCCTTGTTAAAAAGTACAATAAAAATTTCACAATATACAATTCAAACAAACTACAAAATAATTTTAAATATAAAATAATTAAACACACTAATTAATGTTATTTTTAAAACACCCTAAAACGAAAAGTACATGTTATTATACATATTAAACAAATTAATAAAACACACAAAGCTTCATACAAGCTAACAAGTTGATGCTACATATAGTTTTGAAAATCGAACCGCACCAACGGGTTCAACCGAAACCGGTGTCGCCACCGGTTCGGCTAACCAATAACAGCCATCCGAAAACGAACTAGAGAGGACTCGTTGAAACCGATACAAACTGGTGAATCACGTCTCATCGAGATCTATTTCTCCGGTTAATCGTCACAGGGTACCCGCCACTGCAACACGCGGGTACCCTGCTATACTGTATATAAAGGAAAAATCAAAAAGTAAAAAGTGAAAATTTAAAACTATTAATACATATCGAAAACCGGGTTGACCCGGGACGCTTCAAACCAGGTGGGTTGACCCTGTTTAATTTGACCCGTTTTGACTCAACATGTCGGGTTGACTCGGTTTAAATCGACCCGTTTTTCGACGGGAACGGTTCAACCGGTTGTATACTCACCACAATATCACAAATCATTAATTATCTGACACTAGAAACCGCTGCAGCTAGGCGCGGGTACTTGTCTAGTTATAAGAACATGTGAATTTTTATAAATGAAAAAGGGTAAGCGTTTACTTATCTTAATAGAAATTGATCAACTTATACTTGCTATATGTAACGACTTAACATATTGTGGTAAACTATTAAGTAACCATTTGTATTATATCGACCTCTTGTCGTTTCCATAGATGCAAAATAGAGAGTGACGTTTTCATTTATGAAAAGTTTCATAAATAGATTTGAGATAGGGCTAATGGCATGGAAATGGATCTAACTTGTCAATGTTTGTTATTCCTTGTAGTCATCTTATTTTTTTGCTATTAAAACACAAAGCATAAAATTTTTTGACCTTTATTGTATTTTTTTAATGTAAAATAACCATTTTACCTTTCAAATTTGAAAAAGGTAAGGGTAAAAGGGTCTCAAAATCCACACAAATGTCGAAATTCGAAAAGTTTGTATTTTGATAGCAAAAAAATAAGTTAACCACACGGAACAACAAACATTGATAAGTTAGATGCATTTCTAAGTCATTAGCCCTTTAAGATATGTATGAGATAACATAAATTGTTAATTTACATACTTCCATTGGCTATATGTAACAATAATCCATATTTATTATGATCATTTACATGCATTAATCCATATTCA